>JAJOZX010010012.1:0-62500 GCA_023014485.1 Bathynomus jamesi | reverse complement strand
CGCATTCATAACTTAAACCTACAAAAACTTCCGGCCTTCAAGAGCTAATTGAAGCAACAATTCAGTTACGTAAAACTGTAACAGTGTCAGTTTTATTCCAGTAAAGAATATCTTTCACAAAGCCCCACACAAAGAAATTTAGTGAAGATAAGTTAGGTGACCATGGGAACCAGACAATGGGGCCATCTCTTCCAATCCACCGGCTTGTGACTCGTTCGAGCGAATGCGTACGCGCGTTGTTGCTGCAGTGACGGGGCACTCCATCGTGTTGGAAAATCGTGTCGTGAAGCACGACATAGGTTTCTAACATATCCTCGTATGTCCTGGCAGTCACCGTTGCTTCAGTAAAAAAGAGAACAACCCTATCACCTTGTCCTTCACAACACAACACCGCACCACACATTCACTTCAGGCGAGTCCCTTTCATGTTCAATATACTACATGTGAATTTATTCTCTCTCTTACATATGGCAGTTATGGCGATTCATCTCACATAACTGAAATAGTTCTTCATCTGAGGAACGGATCTTTACGAGGAAATGGTCATATTCGTCAATCCGAGTTAGCGTGTTTATGGCAAATTCCGTCCTTCACGCAGTTACCCGGCATGATTTTGTGGAGCATCTACAGCTTGTATGCACGCAAATGCCGTATCTTTTAAACCAGATCAGGCACCGTTAATCGCAGATACAGACGATTTTTTCCTTTCTTTTTCTTTGTAATAAATATACTTTTCGTATTATTTTTTTTTCTGTGAATTAGGATGCCACATAAAATCTCTTCGCCTGCCACCCTGTGACACGCGTGCCTCGGGTTGCTGACTCTTATTCTAGATCTTCCAAGGTTTTTTTTTTTTTGAAAAAGGCTACCCGTCTCTTTTAAACGCTTATTACATAACATTATGTAATTGCATGCTGGCGGTTCATCACCATACTGCAATCTCAAACTCTCAAACTGAACGCGAACGACAGATTTACATTCCGACAGCCAAACACTAAACTGCACTTTCTACTGAACGCCAACTTGATGACAAATGAATCATCAACTCCAAAAACGAGAAATTGACTAACAAAGAATCAAACTAATTACAAATCTCATATATTTTCGTCATAAAATATCTGATACGAGGCAATTTAGGTATGTGACAGCCACAGGGCAAGAGCCAAAGGGCCTTCTTTGGCTTTTGATGATATTGAGAGTCAAAGTCTGTACTGTCGCTGTTATTGTACCGTTGGCGATAGTGTGAATGGGAATTCATAAACTTAGCGAGTGTGGCTATTAGCTGTCGCGAAGCGTTTATATTTACGTGACTTTAAAAGATAAGAATCTTTATCGTACATCAGACCTTTCTCGGACACCCTGTATATTGTGAACATTTTAAAATGATGTTTGCAAACCAATGTTTGACTAAAACGACCCGTTCCTTACCTGGTTGCAGAGTAACGGACGCAGGCGCGTCTTGGGGTAACACCATCTGGAAAGGATGAGCCTTTTTCCCAAACTTCTTCGTAAGGCGTTCCTGAAAATGTTCGTTTTAAGTAATAAATCACAGTTTTGGAAAACAAATTCGCCAAAAACAAAATTTCTAAAAAGCATAAACAATTACTAATTGGTAACATCCTTTTTTTCTTTGCATATTTTATGCTTTTTGGTAACTAACAAAATTTTAAAAACAAAACCAATCATTACTTATCAGTAATTTTTTTGTGCTGCTTAGAAATTTTAGATTTCTAGGCGGATTTTTTTCCGAAACTGTTTAAGTTTAGTATATATATTATATATATATGCACGTCTCGGTTTTGTGGTAGTTACGCTGACTGTGAATCCATTAGCCTCGAGTTCTCGGCCCGAGGAGGGGAGGCGGCGCACAGCCCACCCAGTTGTTCATCTTGCTTTGATTGGGAGATAAATTGGTACCATAAATCCCACAAACACAGGTCACAAACCTCGGCGTTCAGTCACAAACATCCGTTCAAAAACATATACTTAAGTTTGCTCCTGCCCGAACTGTTCATTCTGACGAAGGTCAGTTTGTTGCCCACCTTAGACCTACAGCTTAACGTAAATCCGAACCACAACCCAACCAAGTAAATCAAACTACAAAACCTCGCCCGGATTTGTTCTTATGGCTTCCCAATCAGCAGTTCAGACGTTTTAACCACTAGACTCCCCAGGGTACACAATTCTCTACAACCATGGAAAGATGAGTAGCAGATATAGGATGCAAATTATCGAAAGTCCATTTATCGATAAATGATTGAAAAAATTCGGATTATCGATAATTATCGATAAATTTCTAATTAAATTAGCTGTCTCATTAATAGAAGAAAAAACGCAAAAATTATAAAGAACAGATTTTTAATGAGATCATTCTACTTGTGACAGCCATAGTTTATTAAACAGATTTTTAGTTTTTTATCCTTATTAAGGAAGTAACATTTCAAAAAGCATAAGGCATTAATAGTGGCTGGAGAGAGACTGCATCGAATCTTCGTTATGAAAATTCCCGCTGAAGAAAATGCACGCTCTGCTTCACAACTTTAGGCTTGATGGTCCTTAATGCATCGTACAATCGATCTAGATTTTCGCTTCTCTTTTTCTTTACTTCGTACAATGCGAATTCACTGCCTGCATTAAACACAGAGGACTTACTTAAGGACTCGGAAGTTTTCGATTCCATTTGCTCATCTCATGATTGAGGCATTTTTGAAATCCTCCTCTTCGTCGTCTTCATTTACGTTGCCCTCATCTGGAGTTTTCTTCAGCACTGCTTATCCGTAAGAGGTTCAGGAAACAGTCGTAAATATATAGAAGTGGCTATTTCTTTAAGGAAACTGGAGAAGGCATCTTGAAAGTGTCAGACATTTGTTCATTTATAGCTTTAAGATCATGGAGATATCGCAAAAGGGACACAGTATCTTGACAACTTTTTTATTTCTAATAAATCTCATTTGCAAGAGAAAATTTTTCATTTAGCGTAAACTTAAAAAATCAGGAAGTGATCTGAAATTATCGATAAATCTGCTCGATAATTATATGATAGTTGACTTTCATTTATCGATAAATTATCGATAATATTTTATCGATTGCAACCCCTAATAGCAGAGCACCGCCTACCCCCGCAGGAAATCGAACTAATGAACTCGTACTCGGCGATATATATATATATATATATTATATATATATATATATATATATAGATATATATATATTCTTCAGAACTTTTTTTAATTACTGCTAAATTTTTTAAAGTCCCCCCCCCCAAAAAAAAACAAGAACAACATATTTGAAGTAAATTTGAGGGATTTTTGTTTTAAAACTAAACAGAAGATATGATTAATTCGTGAATATAAATTAATGATGGCTAAAAGAAGGAACACTTTTGGCAAATAGTTTGATAATTTTTAGGTAAAAAAAAGGATTAGAAACTTTAAATAAAAGTTTCGCGCAAAATTTTAAATCACAAATATTTCATCAAACTTTTTCAGAAGAGATTTCCAAAGTTTGTGTGTGCGCGTGTGTGTTCTTGGCTACACGACAGACCGCAACAATCTTAGGATACACACGCACAGCCATCGCGACATTAGCAATGTTACCCTCGTTTTCAGACTTATTTCTTTAATGGAAATCATTAAATCTCACGAAAAAAGGGGATATAATGAGTCAGGTTAAGTTCGGTCAGGTTAGGTTAATTAGATTATTTAGATTAGGTTATACGTCGCCATCCACAAGTGAAAATGTGGCAAATTTGTATGGTAGCCAAACGTGTTTTTTAATTTAATTTAAAACTTAAAATTTTAAAAATTCCATTCCGTAATGGCTCACGACAATTTAAATATTTTTAAGTCTTGAACAGTGAATAAACCTTTAAACCTTTAAATACCTTTTTTTAAGAAAAAAAATTTCTTTTAAATTTTCCCAAATTGCAACTGTTGGCATCATTCCATCACTGTACGAAGTTCATTAAAGAAAAAAAAAAAAAGAAACGTGATACCCACATAATTAAAAAATCTGCTAATTTTGCTTTTCTTATTATATCTTTGCAGAAATCGGAAACTGCATAATAAAAATTAGTCTTTTGAAAGAGCAATAGTAGGACATTTCTTAGAACCACAAAACTTTTGAGTGCTTTGGTTAAGATAACAACAGAATATAAAACTTTGCAGTGGTGCAAGATGGCGTTTTGGATGAATATACTCAGTGAACACTCGCGCAACGAGAATACCGCCACCACCAAAACGTAACATACAAATTCTTTCGAAACCGTTTGGCCAAAGAAAACCCTCGCAGTGGAAATGAGGTTTTTCATTTAATCAGATCAAATCCATGAGACGTGAAGATTTAAACTGGATATGAACGACTCTAATATCATTCAGCGAATGCTCAGGAAGGACGTTAAGATGAAACCACGCAAAGAACAACATCAAGATCTCATAACCGATATTATTCGGTAAATTTCTACATGAACATTGGCCAATGTTGTTAATTGAAGTTGTGTTAAGGTGCCTCAAATGGATTGGCGATGCACGCATGTGGAAGTGATCCGAAAGTTAGAAAGGATTTAGACTGTAATTCTTTCTTTTGCAAACATATCTGGTCTGAATAATAATATATTTGTTTCGCGTGGGTTACTTTTGTTTATCCAAATGTTATTTTTTTTTCAAACTAAACCTGAACTTCTGAATCTCCCTGTATATTCCGAGACTTTTTATAATTAGTTACAGTACCAATAATAATAATAATAATAATAATATTTGAGGTTGTTTAACGTCGTTCGTAACGACAAGTCATGTGACGGAGGGAACCTACAGCTTTAACTTTACGTGTGATCCGAACCAACCAAAGGTCGTTTCATCATCCGAACGCAGAGATCACCCAGCCAACTAGTGAACATTTCCTATGTCGTAAGTAAGCTGACTAGTAGAAGGTTCGAAAAAGTTGCCAAAAACTTTTTTACGCATAGAATAGTAAATAGCTGGAATAGTTTGCCGGTAGAATTAATTAGTAGCACTTCTATAAACATGCTTAAAAATCGATTAGACGCGTATGTTGATAGATTGGGTATAGTTTAAAGTAGTAAAATTAAGGTTTTTGTGGTTCGGAACCCACGTAAAATTGTAGGTCCCCTCCGCCACCACGGAGGACACGCGCAATACACAATTACAAACGCGGTTAGGTAGACCAGCCACGAGTGGATCCTAGGGTCTTTGTTGGTCTAAAACATTATAACATTACCTATATTTAAATATACGTACGCGGGTTTGACAAAAATAAATAGACACGTTCGTTTTTTCCATAGCTTTTTATATAATAATAAAAGTCAATAAATAAGAACAGATTTATTGAATAAATATATTTAGAATCGTGTTGCTTTTCCCTTTCCATTACTTTAAAGCTGACACGCGTTCTGCCATTCCAATGATGAATTCTGCCATTTGCTCTCGAGGAAGAAAATCATCATGGTGTCTATTTACTTTTGTCAACTCTCTGTACATAAAAAAAAAATTGTTTTGATAAGAGTTCTTTAAATTTTCCTTCATCTTTACACATAGCGTTTTCTGACTAAAATCTCTCTTATAACATTTTCAAAGATGACAATTTCTATATCGAAATTTCAAGAAGTGTCGGCAAAGTTTGGGGGGGGGGGGAGGGGGAGTTGAGAAGGAACTCTTGACAGTTGAAAATAGTGTGTGTCAAATCCAAAATATCTTCGGGCAAAAGTGAAAAAAAAAAATAAATAAATAAAAATATATATATTTCAAATATTTTGATATAAACATCAAAAGAAAATTATATAAAGTTATGACCGAAAAGCTCTTGAAATAAATTCATATTGAAATTCTTTACTATTCAAAACTAAGTAGAAAAAAATACTTGTACAATTTTCGGAATAAAGGTCTCAAAAAGCATTAAAAATTACTAATCAGTAATGACTGGTTTCGATTATGAAATTTTATAAACAAAAAAATAAAAATACCCAAAGAAAAACAAAACATTACCAATTAGTAATTTTTTATGTTGTTTAGGAACTTGTCTTTATGCGATAGCTGAGCAAATACTGCAATAAAGGTATAAAATTTCAAATACTAGCCTATAATATCAAAAGAGGTGCCACGCGAATACGAAACAATATGAACTGCCTTTCATGGCAAAAATTACCAACATTCATTCTACAGAATACAGGGTGTCCCATAAATCAGTGTACGGGTTTTTATTTAATCCTACACTGACCTATGGAACACCCTGTTCAAGTAGGGTTTTGAGAGATATACGCAGTAACTCAGATCCATTTCTAGAACATAACAGTGCAATGTATCGTGGAGCCCACGAAAGAGCATATTCGACATGTGATGCTGTATGAGTTCCATGAAGGATCTAACACTAGTGAATCCGCAAGAAACATTCAAAGAGTTTATGGAAATTATGTGAGCGAATGGATGTGTAGGAGATAGTTTGAGAAGTTCAGAAATGGAGACTTCAGTCCGAAAGATTATCAACGAACAGGACGACCAAATGAGTTAGATGAAGAGTTGCTGAAAGCAAAAGTGGAGGAAAACCCAACGGTAACTGTAAGAGAACTTGGCCCGCAACTCGGCGTTAGCCATATAACCATTCATCGTCATTTGAAGCTGTTAGGAAAAGTAGTGAAGGTTGGAAAATGGGTTCCGCATGATTTGTCACGAGCGAATCTTCAACGTCGAATCGATATTTGCACATCACTGCATTCTCGGCAACTGCAGGCACCGTTTTGAATCGGATCGTCACTGGGGATGAAAAATGGGTCCTCTATAACAACATTAAGCGTCGACATCAGTGGCTTAGCCGTGAAACAAAGCCTGAACCTCAGCCAAGGAATGGACCCCATCCAAAGAAAATTTTGCTATGCGTTTAGTTGGATATGTAAGGAATTATTCATTTTGAGCTTCTGCCAGATAACCAAACAATCACAGCTGAAGTCTACTGCCAACAACTCCAACGATTGAAGATGGCATTACGAGAAAAACGTCCCGCATTAATTAATCGCAAAGGTGTTCTATTCCACCAGGATAACGCGCGCCCTCACACTGCTCGAATCACCACTGCCCAATTGGAGGCATTTGGTTGGGAAAAAATGCCTCATCCACCTTATTCTCCGGACAGCGCACCTTCAGACTACCATTTATTCAGAAGTCTGCAACACCACCTAGATGGACAAAAGTTGCAATCCAGGAAAGCTATCGAAAACGAAGTGATCGCTTTTATTAACTCGAGTGGCATAAAAAAAACTTTTCTACAGGTGGGAGGAGGTTATAGAAAAAGAAGGGAATTATATTAATGATTAATTTGTCATTATGTCATTTAATTTTTGTTCTGAATGAACTAAAAAATCGAGCAGAATATATGTTACAACCTTATCTATATATTCCTCGTATTTATTTATAAATGATTTAAACCTAAAGAATTATTCCAGAATCTCAAGGGTTTATTCGAAAGCTTCTAAACTTTAAAAAAAAGGCAGTAATTTAAAAATTAAAGTGATATTCTCTGAAGTTTATTATTATTTTCTAAAAAAAAGTCTTTGGAAAAATGAAGAAAATATAAAATGTACCCATTCACAAATTTATTCTAAAAGAGCAGTTTAGCTTTTAAAATTTTCTCTCGATTATTCCAAACATGATCCTTCGTACGAGAGGATCTCCTCCATATTTCGAGTGTGAAAATATAGGTTTTTGAAAGTAATGTTTACCCTGTTTTTATACAATGGTTGTTATTTTATGTGATTTCCATGACTGACACGAGAGATTTTATACAAAATTTTTATGAGTATGGTGAGCATATAGTTTACTACTATTTTAACTTAATAAAAATATAGAAGATAATATATATATATACACACAGGGTGTTCATAAAAGATCTGAACGATTTCAATCTTTTATTAATGTGATAACCCAATAACGTACAAAGAAACAAGTTTGCCATGTGACTCGCACAGCTAAAATTTTTACATACGTATTTAATAAACTTCAACATGTGCTCCATTGGTCACCCGTATAACATCCAATCGATATTCAATTTCTCGCCATGTGCGTTCAAGCATGCCGGCATCGACCATCGCTATTGCATCCCTGATCCTGATTCGTTGTTCATGGATGTTGACAACCTTGGTCTTCTATCGCTTACACACGCTTCATGCTTCATATCTTATTTAGTATGAAAAATATTAACGAATCAAATCGTTCAGATCTTTTATGAACGCCCTGCCCTGTATATATATATCTTTGTTTTTCTTTTTCTTTCTTTTTAAGGCCTCAGAACAGGACACTCACTTTTGTTTCATTCATGTTGCAAAGTATTTGACACACACAAATTTCTATGACATCATCATCATTTTCATAAGCTTTTTTCGTGGTGTAAACTATAGGCTAGGCTGTCATCGAATTTGCCACTCATTCGTTGAGTTCAATTCTCTACGAAATTTAATTTCACAAATACTATAATCTCTCTCTCTCTCTCTCTCTCTCTCTCTCTCTACGAGTTCTTCAGTTATGTTAATAGTAGAAAGCCCATTAGAAGCATGATAGGTCTGTTAAAGGACCCCAGCGGTGTTCTGCGGACCTCCGACGCGGACATCGCTAATGGCTTAATGAGTATTTCGCGGGAGTTGTTCACCAGGGAGGACACCCGCGTCATCCCCGAGCCAGCGTCAGGCACGAAGGTGCTGGCCTGGCTAGTGTTCGGTGTACAGCGACAGTCGTTACCGATAGAATAGACAAAGTGAGCGCGTTTAAGGCTCCTCGGCCAGACCAGTTCCTCCCCAGAGTGTTGCGGAAGTGCGCGACCAGGTGGCTCCCCACCTGGCTACAGTCTTCAACAAATCGTTGGAGACGGGCCAGGTGCCTGGTGACTGGAGGGAAGCCAACGTGACCCCTATCTTTAAGAAAGGGATCACGAAAGTCCAGGGAACTATCGTCCCATTAGTCTCACTTCAGTTGTAGGTAAATTATTAGAGGGGATAATAGCGGGTAGGATCGTTGACCATTTGGATTCCTACAAGCTGCTTGGGGACTCCCAACATGGGTTTAGACAGCATAGGTCGTGTCTCACCAACTTGCTCGAGTTTTTCCACGTCATGTTGAGTGAGTATAAGAGTAGGGCAATTGATATACTTTATCTCGACTTTCAGAAAGCCTTTGATAAGGTACCTCACCGCCGGCTAATGACCAAAGTGCGCACGCTGGGTATCGGTGGGAAGTAGGTAGGTGGATTGGAAACTGGCTGAAGAATAGGCGGCAGAGGGTTGTAATTAAAGGAGCTAGTTCGGGTTGGGCCTCGGTCACTAGCGGGGTTCCTCAAGGTTCCGTTTTGGGGCCACTGTTGTTTATCATTTACATAAATGATATCGACGGTGGCATCGTCAGTAGGATCGCCAAATTCGTTGATGACACGAAGCTTGGGGCCAATGTTGGGACGCCCGAAGCGATCAAGCAACTGCGTGCGGACCTACGTAGGATAGGAGAGTGGTCCGAAAGTGGCAAATGCCGTTTGACTTGGGTAAATGCAAGTTGATGCACATTGGCTACGCCAATCCCAAGTCGAACTACTCGATGTTGGGGAGTAATATCGAGGCCACTAATTTTGAAAAGGACTTGGGTGTGCTAATTAGCAGCGACTTTAAGTTTACCAAACAGTGCGTAGAGGTGGAAAAGCCCAGAAGTTGTTGGGTTATATCAGGAGGCAATTTCGATTTCGGGACGAGGGGATTGTGCTCTCTCTGTACAATTCTCTGGTTCGGCCGCACCTGGAGTATGCTGTGCAGTTCTGGTCGCCCACCCTCAGGAAAGATATTGAGAGGCTGGAGCGAGTGCAGGCGAGGGCCACAAAGTTAATCCCTTCCGTTAGGCATATGGGCTACAATGGACGCCTACGCGCCTGAATTTGTTTTCGCTGGAAACTCGGAGGCTGCGCGGTCAACTCATCGAGGTTTTCAAGTTCTTACGCGGGTTCAAAAATGTCGATTTTAGAAGCATGTTTAGTTTAAATGATAACCCAACTCGCAACAATGGCTGGAAGTTGGATTTGAAACGGTTTAGGACTAGTGTGTGTGGGAATTATTTTACGTATAAGATCCGTGACACGTGGAACAGGCTACCTTTAGAAGTTGTAAACAGTTCTTTTGTGGATCTGTTCAAGAAAAGGTTAGACCGAATCTTGCACACTATTTGAGGGTGTATGAATTTTTTCGTGGCACCCGTTGCCATTGGTACGTCCTCGGTATGGGCCGCAAGGCCTTTTAAGGTACTTCTTTTCCTTGTAACTCTTTGTAACACTCTCTCTCTCATATATATATATATATATATATATATATATATATCGGGTGGTCCGAAAAAAATGACGCATTTTTTAAAAATTAATATCTCAGTAACCCCCTTCCTTATCATGACAATTTTTATATGCAAGATACTTTCAAACTTCTTTTTTTGAATGCAAGAAACGGAATTCTGATATCTTTTATAGTTTTCTCGCAATTAACAAAAGTAACAACATGGGTCAAAAAAACGAATATCATGAGAAAGGAAAAATTTAATCAGAAATTTAACTAATTAATTTACAGTAAATGATCGATTGGACCACCACTCTGTTGACACACTAATCTAAGTCTTTTCTTCCACACAAAAATAATACTTCTTACTTCATTAATGCCAATTTCTTGCCAAGATTCAAGTATTTTACTTTTTAATTCTGATTCGGTGAATTTTTCTCGTCGACCTCGGTAAACCTTCTCTTTTAGTAACTCCCAAATTGAGTAGTCCATAGGATTACAATCTGGGCTTTGTGGTGGCCACTCATTTTTCGTTATTAATTTTGGTGTATTGCTAATCAGAAACGACTGTGTGGCGTAGCTTGTATGCGACGGTGCTCCATCTTGTTGAAATATGAAATCATTTTCTTGATACAGGCGACGACAATCCGGCAACAATTTTGTTCTTAAAAGTTCAATGTAATTTGCAGAATTCACCTTTGTCTTTTCAGTTTCAATAAAATGAACATCTGTCTTGCCATTCCAAGAGACCCCTGCAGATATCATAACCTTTTTGGAGAATCTTGACGTTTCATGATACAATCTGTTTATTGAAATGTCACACTTTTTACCACGCCCGTAGACAACATCATTTTGACGGTTTCGCGGAATTTCTAGAGTGAAATCTTTTTCATCCGTGAAGACTATCTTTTTAATATCAACGACAGAGAAATTATCAAGTAACTTTCTGCACCTTGTTTTTCTTTTATCCTTAACAGTATCACTTTTTCTAGAAGATACTATTCTTTTGAAGGCTTTTAGTTTTTGTGCTTTAATTATTCGGTGTACAGAAGTCTTTCCAATATTCAAATGTTTAGCAATTGTTCTTTGTGACAAATGACTTCCTGGTTTATCTTCTTGAGAGCAGATTTTATCGTTGATGTAATCCACATTTTCTGGAACCGAAGCTGTTTTAGGTCTACCGCTTCCTGGTTTTCTGGCAGTACTTCCCGATTCGCGAATCTTCTTTAAGAGTCTTTCCACTGCACGCCTTTTCCACTTTTTGCCGGGAAACTCTTGCAATAACCTTCCAGTCTTCCATCCTTTTTCACAGTAACAATTTTAATGAGAATACGATCTTCCTCTGACAACATCATTAAGGGTACTGACGAATTGTTAAAAAATAAAAATATCCACAATTTGACTTGTTCATTCCCGTAGAGTTTTGTAATAACTTGCAAAAATATCGCATGATATCGTATAAAAATGATATCGTATAAAAAACGGATATTATATTGCGATTTTTGTTTTTTTGACCCATGTTGTTACTTTTGTTAATTGCGAGAAAACTATAAAAGATATCAGAATTCCGTTTCTTGCATTCAAAAAAAGAAGTTTGAAAGTATCTTGCGTATAAAAATTGTCATGATAAGGAAGGGGGTTACTGAGATATTAATTTTTAAAAAATGCGTCATTTTTTTCGGACCACCCGATATATAATAGGCTAATGCTGTGTCTGTCTGCCTCTCCCACCCTAAAACATGGAAACGGCTTTTTGCAAAGAAAAAAAATTGTTAAATAAAAGTTATATAAAATTAATCGGAACCTACGGGAAAATTATAATCTATACATACATATATATATGTGTAGAGAGAGAGAGAGAGAGAGAATGTTATAGGGAATCTGTGTAACTAGGAATTTTCATGTAAGGTTAAGTCGTGATATTTTAGTTAGTTTTCACGAAAATATCGCGACTTCACCTTCCCTGAACATTTTAGGGATTTCATGAAACCCTATAGTTACAGAGATTCCCTGTAACATATATAAAGCTGAAATCGGATAATATTTGTTTGTTGGTGTACGCGCTCATTCCGGGAAATATATTAATTAAAAATATATAAAATTGCCCTTGTTGATTATTTAAGCGTGGTATTTTTATCACGGGCTTCTGCTAGTTATTATTATTATTATTTTGCATTATGAGTATTGTTACTGGTTTATCACACTTTGCAATGACACACCGAGTCATTCTCTTTTCATAATTTGTATTTCACTTAAAATGTTATCACACATTACGTATTCCATACAAAAAATTGGTGTTTTTTTCTATAATTTATATGCAGTATACATAAAAAGTCGAGAACGTTGCCAAATCTCAACAAACGGTACATGCATTTCCTTTTATAATTGTAAACTTTAGAAGTGCGGCACCACGGCGATAAAAGCGCCATCTATTTTGTGGTTTTCCCTGTATTACGTGGGAAATATTTGCGATTAAAGCAGCTTAATTAAGCAGTCATTTTACTTTTGGATGGAGAATCTAAAAATTTTCGGTGACTAATAGTTTTGAAAAAAAAAAATTGTAACCTGTAATAATATACTGTATGCCTATTTTTTATTTCAACAATTCACTAATCTAAAAATTTTCCTGAACCCTCGTAGTTTAAAAAAAATAAAAAAAATTTATTATTCAAAAACTCTTCGGAGTGTCAAAAATCAAATTGTTATACAATGTACAGTACAGTATTTAACATTTTAAATTTTCTAACAAATTAAATTGTACAGTTCTTGAGGATGACTGGCGAATTCAGTCGAAAAGTTGGAAAAGAAATTTCAACAGGAATAAGAATGGGCAACAATAACGGTCTTCATCAACACAGGAATCTTTTGGAAGGTTCCAAAAGATATAATAATAATAATTAGTGATGTACCGATTCCAAAATTTAGCCGATGCCGATTCCATGAAAATCTGCCGATACCGATGCCGATTTTTTGCCTAGATTTAAAAAAATCAATTGCCTTCATAAATTTTACTAATCTAATATGAAAACTTTCAGTTTTCATATTTTTAAATTTCATATTTGTTTAAATGCTTTTCCTTAGCTCACTCCACAATATAAAGCACCAGAATTTGTTACTCATATACCAAAGTTAAAACGTAAAAAAGTTTTATTCCTCAGTAAAATAAAATAATTTTATTTTAGTTTTATAAATTGAATACCAATATTTAGAGTAATTGGTTTTCCTTTTGTTGAAGGTATTTTCTTTCTTCAACAGTGTAAACAAAAACAAAATTTTTCATTAAAATTTCAAGTCCCTGATACCCAATTTGAATTAAATAATGGATATATAATTTGGGTTTATAAAATTATTAAAATACTTAAAAGAAAGTCAACATAATAAGATGGTTTAATATGATATATAAATTATAAAGTACTTAATATAGAATTATTATTAATATGGAGTATAAGATTACAATAGTTTATAATATTTAGAGATTAGCTAGTTAGAGAAAATGTAAATTTATGGCCAACTTAACTTATTGAGCTTTCACTTTTTCTTGAATGCAAAATATTTTTATATAATTACACTTTGAAATGAGTATAAATTATCATAAGTAGTGTTTTTGTATGTTCAATTTTCAATAAATATAGATTTTGTTTTGTAATGGAAATTTTAAAATTTCAAAGAATCGGTAAGAGAATCGGCTAAATTTAGCCGATGCCTCCGAAATTTTATTTTTTCCCTTCATATTTGTCGAAGCTAAATAGCATCAAATCGCTCCTTGACAGACCTTACAAAATTTCTTCCAGCCATAGACTCCAGGATTTAGAGTTTAAATTCTTTTTAAGTTATTTCTTTAATGAAATATTTGATTGAAAAGCATATTTTTAACATTTTAATTAATTTACGTAATCTCTTTTTTCACTACCAACAGTCCCCAAAAATATTAAATATGTTAAACTGCCGTACTTGGGGTATGCCTCTTATAAAATAGAGAAGGAACTTAATTCTTTTAAATGGTCTTTACCCTCAGGTTTTTCTCTAAGTTTATATTTATTACTAGTAATTTTTTATTGGGTCATTTTTTAAACATAGAGAGCCACTCCCTCGTGATCTGTGGTCTTGTATTATTTATGAATACGTTTGTCCTGCGTGCAACGCTCTGTATATTGGCAGCACTGTCCGCCAATTTAAAACGCGAACACACAAAGATATGGGACTGAACTTTCGTACCAACCGTCGCGTCGTTTAGTTACTTTCTCATTCAGATATAAAAACCTATTGTGTGAACACTGATCAAGTGATCATGTCTTAATTGCATGCTTCCGATTTTAAAATTCTCGACACTGTTTTAAATACTGGAGACTTAAGATTCCTTGAGTCATTGTATATTTATAAGCATAAACCTGATCTTAATGAATACACTTGTGTTGCGAGCTTAAATACTGTACGTTAGTGATATACATACAAGATGCTTCAAAAACATGTTACCATTCAGTATGTGTTGCTTCAAAAAATATATTTCAATACTGTGTATTTATTGTTTATATATTTATGGCTTTCAACATGCTCGCCATGAGTACCAACACAAGTTCTGAATCGTCAAAAATGCTTCGTTAACTGCTTTGAGACATTTCCCTCGGAATATTAGCGCCATATAAGTGGTAACATTTTTTTAAGCACCCTGTATATACAAAAAGGAGAAGTACTTCGGGGTGGATGTTAGGCAGGAGACAGGGAGTGCTGGAACTCCCGTTTCTTCCGTCACTGTCCTCCTTAGCTGATCTTTTTCCGTGTCTCATCTACCCTGTGAGCAGTCCAGCATGCTCTCAAACACACACTTCTCCCTCTATTCCTCATTACACATACATGCATCTTACACAATCTTTTCAAAATTAAAAAAACAACAAAATGGCACTGTTTTCAAGAGCCTCGGAGTTCCCTGAGGAGGGAACCATAAATGTCTCCATTTCTGTGTCTTGATTTCGGTTCTCTTCCTTCTCTTTCTATTAGGGGGAGGGGTATTTTTGCGGGGCTTCGCCCTTCACCCGTCCTTCATACATAAAAAAATAATGATAATAGTAATTGAGTTTTGAACAAATATTCAGGATCAACCTGTGTTCGACTCCTTTGCAGCATCCCGCTTCATTTGAGGGATTTTAACAGTACCCATTCATCTACCAACCAAGGAAGGATGGACTGCTATGGGAGCTGCGCGCCGCCTGCCCGCGACGGGAATCGAACCTGAGATCGATGGATTCATAGTCAGTGATGCTAACCACTGCACCATATATATATATATATATATATATATATATATATATATATATATATATATATATATATATATATGCAGTAAAATCACAGAATAACACGTGATCTTATTAATAAGCAAACAACCACAGGGAAAAGGAAAAAGAAACACGAAATCCGAGCGCTTTCGTGATATATTCACCTTACTTGTTTTTCCCTGAAGATGTGAATATATCACGAAAGCGCTCGGATTTCGTGCTTCTTTTTCCTTTTCCCTGTGGTTGTTTGCTTTTATATATATATATATATATATATATATATATATATATATAATTATATATATACAGTATATAATTACTTTAATTTACTTTCAATTCTGGCCCATCACAAACCTGTAAAGAGGTGGCATCATCACTCTCTTGAGATGGAACTGGGGTCTCTTCACATTTTGGAAATATCTGCTGCGAGTTGATGACTATTTCCTTGGCGAAAGTCAGACCCATCACTTCATCTTCTTCCCTTCCATATCTGTAGGTCAGAACCAGTTGAATGAAGACTCGCTGGTCACCTAAATCTTCCGTTTCAATGACGATAACGCCATCTGGTGACAAAAGTTTACATTTAGACTCATACTGACGAAGACGCCATCTGTATTCAAATTATTAACCTCCTTTCCTACACACCATTTTCAAGGATACACACGTTCTTTTTTTAATGGATTTCTACCCTGAGATAACAAGACGCGTTCCCTACAGTCTAATGCGAAGATTCAAACCTCCGACAATTCAATTGTCCAAGTTATTCATCAGTCCTGCTTTATGTCTTATTGATTATGGACTTCTTGGTATGAAAGTGTTTGTCTATTGTTCCACTTAACACCTACATTGGCTTTTTCATAACATGTACTTTATTTTTATTGTTTAGTATTAACTTTGGGTAGTTGTTATTATTATTAATTTTATTACTACTCGTTTCTTTACTTGTATTATTGTTATTTCTCTTTTAGTCCTAATTTTTTTTTAGTCTTTAAATTTACTCTTTAATTAAGTATTTGTTTTTTAGTCCTAATTTCTTTTAGTCTTTAAATTTATTCTTTAATTAGTTGTATCACTTATTAGCCTCATGAATATTGTACTTTTTTATGGTATTTGTCTCCTGCCAATAAATGTTATCAATCATTATCATAATTATCATCATTATTATGGATTTCTAGCACAAAATATGGTAGGAATCTTACGTAGCCTGATTAACATAGCCTAACTTTTACTTAAACAGTTATGATAACGTGAGCTTCTTGTCTGTGCATTACAGCATTTTTTATTTACATAAATAACCTCAAGTTCAATGGATAGAGTGGCTATTTACATTTTTCAATCTTTGGAGCAAGTGTAGTTTACGTCCCCGTGACGCAAAAGCGGACACAAACTACAATCGGTCAAAGTTGGGGAACGTAAATTACACTAGGATCTTTAGGAGACATTTTTTAAATGAATTCATCAATAAAACGTTAAACCTAACGAAAATATTACGACTTAACCTAATCAATCGTCAATTTATATATATATATTAGTGGTGGACCGGATATCCGCGTCCGCATCATTTTAAACATCCGCATCCGCACTTCTGACTGCGGATGTTATGCGGATATTACCTCTAATAAATTATGCAATTTACGAATAAATTAGCTTATAAAGTAGCTTATAAGGCCCAGTCATGCACATTTCATGTAAAGTATTAATTATTAATGAACAAACAAATATATAAACCTCAAAATATAAATAGCTGGTAACACAGAAAATTTAATGAAACTTGTTTCACTGAATTTTCTGTGGCTGAAACTCTTGAGAAAGTTATTATTTTTATCATAATGAAAACATTAATATTAATTTTAATTCTTATGCATTGCCTCCCATAATAGTAATATCACGAAATTTGAAAAATTATGTCATATATTCATAATTCTATATTATATGATAGATTAACTGAATATCCGCATCCGCGGATATTGAAATTAAAGATCCGCAGATGTTGAAAAAACTGACATCTGGTCCACCATTAATATATATATATATATATATATATATATATATATATATATATATATATATTGACGACTGGGTAGGTTAAGTCGTAATATTTTCGTTAATTTTAACGTTTTATTTGATTCGGTATACGCGGACAAAGTTGGGGAACGCAAACTACACTAGGATAATGTAGGGAAACGTTAACTACAGTAGGCACCACAGGGGGACGTAAACTACACTTGCTCCAAAACTTTTTCTTACGCAATACACCTTTTGTGGTTCGATTTAAGAACGTACAGATATTGTGTGAACTCATACCTTCGAAGCTTGACTCTAGAAATAAGTTTATCATTCGGTTATTGACCCTGCCATTAAACTCACCTACTGGGTCCACATGGGTCAAATGGTCAATGAAATCGCGCTGTCCAACATAGAGGGAGATTTTACCATCAGGGGACAGTTTCCTGAAGACGTGGAGAGTGAGCACCATTTTAGCCTTTCCTGAAGCGAGAAAATGCGATAAGAGTTAGTGCGTTAAAGAAAAGTTAATGCAAGGATAAATTTAAAATGACAGTTTTAAAGACTTTATTTTTATCAGAGAATAGTGCTTCCAGACTTTATGAAAGGCCGCATAGCCTAACTACATTCATTTCGTGCAGAGTAACTTTTTTCAGTACCAACGTCCAGTCCCGTTTTCAAAAAGTGTAGCAACGACCACTCCAGTCTACTACATGAAAGGTTTTCATACTGGTACACTGGTAACTTGGAGAGTGAATTTTACAAAGGTGGAGCCGCCCCCACCACACGCGTGTAACGCTCTGTCATAACGTTTTATTTTAAATCAGTCCTCAAAAATGACCTCGACTGCCAGTTATTAACGGAGTGTAGTTATACAGTATATATTTGGTTTATAACAAAATATAAAGAGTTTCCAATCATATACGAGTGCTGAGTTTGTATTTCAAGAATATTTTAAAATTCTTAGCTTTAACTGGGTGATTTAGATTGAAAAACATAAGGCTATACAGAAGAAATTAACAATTCTATTTAAGAAGTTCTACTCCTCAGAGTGACATCAGATGACTTTACCACAGGTCATACTACTGCTCAGTGTTCCACAATCTGAACACTTTAAAGTAATAAAGGAACTAAGATTTTTGGATCACCTGAAGATCAGGGCCCCCAGCCTTCGTTAGTTAGCCTTATAAGGCTAACTAACGAAAATATCACGACTTAACCTAACCAATCGTCAAGGGCGTACAGATGACCTAACGATTGGTTCGATTAAGTCGTGATATTTTCGTCAGCCTTATAAGGCTAACTAACGAAGACTGGGGGCCCTGATCTTCAGATGATCCGATTCTTTATCCAAAAATTTAGAGCTAACGCGGTACTTGTAGGTTATCTCCCCACCACCAATTTTGACAGAATATTTTCATTAAAACTAACGAAAATATCACGACTTAACCTAACCAATTATATTAATTATCAAGGGCGTACAGTTGACCTATTATTAATTATAACATTGTTTGTTTCTGGAATAGTATTTACTATTTACTAATAGATCAACTGTACGCCCTTGATAATTGGTTAGATTAAGTCTTGATATTTTCGTTAGTTTTAACGAAAATATTCTGTCAAAATTGGTGGTGGTGGTGGGGGTGGGTGGGGGGGGAGATAACCCACAAGTACCGCTAATGCTTCCATTCTATAATAGGTAGAATAATTTTCAAATCTGAATAGTATAAGCTGAACTGAAAAGATTTTTGGACCTTTTCCAGTTTGTGTACCGTTTTTCATATAATTTATTTTTGAGAATATTTTTGTTAAAACTAACGAAAATATCACGACTTAACCTAACCAATTATCAAGGGCGTACAGTTGATCTATTAGTAAATAGTAAATACTATTCCAGAAACAAACAATGTTATAATTAATAAGAAATCAACTGTACGCCCTTGATAATTGGTTAGGTTAAGTCGTGATATTTTCGGACCTTTTCCAGTTTGAAAAACGGTACACAAACTGGAAAAGGTCCAGATTTTTAATCGTTATACTGTACTGTATTTTAAGATTGATAACGATAACAGCAGATTGTCGAAGGCTGTGAAAAGTAACATTTTGTAATTGAAGTGGTTAGACTTTTTGTTTAAAATACCATTTTTAGAACCAGGGTTATGAACTATAATGATAAACTATAAATTAGTTATAAACTATAATCTTCGAGACGGGGGCTTTAACCGATCTCTCATTGAAGTCCACTCCAGGGAGAAAAGGGATCACCTGAAGATCAGGGCCCCCAGCCTTCTTTAGTTAGCCTTATAAGGCTAACTAATGAAAATATCACGACCTAACCTAACCAATCATTCGGACAACTGTACGCCCTTGACGATTGGTTAGGCTAGGTTGTGATATTTTCGTTAGTTAGCCTTATAAAGCTAACTAAAGAAGGCTGGGGGCCCTGATCTTCAGGTGATCCGAGAAAAGTATTGTAATTTGACTCCAAAAAGAGCATAAAAAAATTTGGTTCTTTTGCATTATCCTCCCAACACTAATTTTTTTATATAATGTTGTTTTGGTTATGGTACTTTAATTTTTTTTATAATGGAAGGAAAATAGTGTTGGTATTAGGTTAGGTTAGGTTAGGTTAGGTTAGGTTAGGTTACGGTAAAAACAGCCCGCCGCCGGCGTTAGCCGTTATAAAAAAAATTAGTGTTGGGAGGATAATGCAAAAGTACCAAAAATTTTCACCTACACTACTCTGAAACCTTGATAATTACTGAACTATACACAATTTTAGTTACAGTCCCAGCAAAAAAAATTTAAAATAGTTTCAGAAAACTTCGCCTACAAACAAAATCTCTAAAAATAAAATTTACTAATCAGTAATGACATTTTATTAGTCACCAAGGTGCTGGTTAAGTGTGCGGTCTACCTAGCTTTTAGTTAGCCTTATAAGGCTAACTAACGAAAATATCACGACTTAACCTAACCAATCGTTAGGTCAACTGTACGCCTTGACGATTGGTTAGGTTAAGTCGTGATAGTTTCATTAGTTAGCCTTATAAGGCTAACTAAAAGCTAGGTAGACCGCACACTTAACCAGCACCGTCACCAAAATAAATAAATTGTCCAAAGAAAAATACACAATTACAAACTACTTATTTTTATGTTTTTCAGACATCTTATGTTTTTAGGTGAATTTTTTCCCGAAACTTTACATTCGCTATAAACGTATTGTAAAGAACCATTGTTTAGATGGGGCTTTCACGCAAGACAATCATGGGACGATGAAACTGAAAGGCGTCCATAAAAGTGTTTCCGTTATGAAAGGGATCCTTCGCTCGAAAAATTTTTGGAGCCGAAAACTAACATTTATTTAAATTTTAAATATATCATGCCTTCCATATTATACAATAGAGGTAATTAGTGATGTTTTGTAAAAATAAGATACTTGTGGTTTTTTTTTGGGGGGGGGATATGGAAACTGAAACTTAACGAAAATTTCTACTAATGAAATAGTTTTTCTTTTTAGTTAGAATTAAATAACAATTGGATGGAGTATTTTATTAAAAAAGAATGTTTTATTTAATAACTGGGTGAGTTATTGTCTACATTTTAACCTCACTTTTTAGCTAAATAACATTAGACCTTGTGGACGAGGTAAAGTGCAAAGCTAGGCTACGGCCTAGTAGGCCTAGATCAGGACCAGGGAGAGGGGAAGCACGAGATGTCAAAACACCAGAGCCCAGGCTGGAAGATGGAGAAGCAAGCGGGTGATCGAGCTAAAGGGGCCCAGAGTCAAAAGTAGTACCAGGGTCCATGATTCCTCTCCCGGGCCTTGGCCTAAATACCAGTATGATCTTCAAAATGAGTAATCGTGTGACTATCTGTCCTGTATTTCATAGACCCGAGTTTACATCCATCAAGTGTGAAAAGAAATTCCTTATATAAAGATAAGTTACAAAACATAATAGCAATGCCTCCGTTAGGCGCCCACGGAGCCCCCCCCCCCCCCGACACACATTGGCCGCCAATTTGTTCATATTGTAGGAATTCCTCCCTCGAGTCCATTGTCGTTTCAGATGCTGCCCAGTCTTCTATAGTTTCCATTTCATTATTTGATTTCCTCCAAAGGTTGTATGCTTCCACACAAAGGTGGGACATTGTGAAGCAACACACTGAAATTTCGGTGAAAGGATTATCCCAAACAAGATAGGAATGAAAAATTGAAACTGTTAAGGTTGTACGCTATCAGTTGCAGAATATCAAGGCTGCTCTCTCTAATGGGAGAGAAAAGACCCAAGATGCTATACCGAAGTTATGGCTCTTGTTAAGGAAGTAGGTATATTTCGTTTTTTTGTATGCCTTGTCATTGGGTACGATATCCTAGCACAATTTAACCGTGTCAGCGAGGTTTTGCAACCTAACGACACGCAGTTGGAAGCTGCACTGAACTTGATTCAGGCGTGTAATACTCAACTGCTTGCTTAGCGTGGGCCTGGATATGATGAAGCCATTGAGAATCGCAAAAGCCTGGCGCTTGCAGTAGATGCAGAACCTACGCTTGGTGACAGTCGCGTGCGGTGCAAAAATCGATATTTTTCATAAGAGGCCGTAGATGAAACAGTTACAGATCCGAAGGATAAATTCAAAGATGACTTTTTCCTGAGGGTTACTGATGTTTGCACAACCACGCTTGAGGAAATATTCGAACAAATGGAAACAGCTTTGCGGCCTTTCAGCTTCTTATTTGACGTTTAAGCGGCCAAATACATTTGTAATAGCGACCTTAGAAGGAACTCTGATGACCCGCATATCCTGCTCTTTGATTCATCTTCTGGCGCTATTAACCCTACCGAGTTTATTGAGGAATTAAAGTTTTTGCGCCATTCGGTGCCTGAGAGAAATTCTCCACTTGAAACCCTGAGCCATCTGACTGAAAATTACCTTACCGATATTTATCCTAGCATAGTCGTGGCTCTGAGGATATTGCTGACAATGCCGGTTACCAACACTTCAGCAAAACGCTCATTCTCAAAACTGAAGCTCATCAAAATTTATTGACGTCCCACAATGTCTCAGAATAGGCTGTCAAATTTGGCTATCATCTCCAATGAAAAAACAATTAGGGAGAAAAACTAAGTTATGCGGACATTACGGACGATTTTTTGCCTTGAAAAAGTAGAAATAAATGTGGAAGAGAAGTGTCGCTGAAGAAACGTAGAAGAATATGCAGAAAAGAACAGAAAATGCAGAAGTATAACTGATTATTTTGTCTCGATACTGATTATGTTAATTATTCGTTACAAAATAAATTTTGTTACTCAAAATTGATGTCCGCACTCGATTGATCTGCTCAAAGATAGGGGTCCCCACACGAGGTCTCGCAGGGTGCCCCCCCCCCTGCATACAAAGCGGAGGCCCTGCGTAATATGTCTAATAACGGATGTTATTGGGAGCTGATTCAATTACGTAACAGTTTATAAATAAAACTATTTTACAGAAATTAATGAGACAGAAAAACTCTTAAATGGCGACTTCCCACGACTGTGCTAGAACTGTACATCACAAGAACTATTTATTGTCTTGGAAACATGATGTAATTATTTTTCTTTTCTGTAAAATGATGTAATTAATTTAACTTTTCAGTTCCACCTTTCGATTTAAATTTCTCAAAAGAAACGATTATCACTTCATCAATTGAATAAAGACGTTATTATCACAGACATCTTAATTATATATATATATATATATATATACGTTTGGGTAACTTACGAAACCGCTATATTTTCACATTTTCAGTTATGGGTGGGAACATTTAAAATAATCTAAATAACGTAATTAATTTAACCGAACATAACCTAACCTAATTGTATCCTCTTTTTATATTAATAATCTAAAAATGTTTCAAGCTATGGCAACACCGCTAATGTCGCTAGCCGCACGTTGTCATAATGAGCTCTTTGCGAATCCTAAAGATTGTCGCAGTTTCATAAGGTAGCCAATAACACACACACACACGAGAGTATATCCTCACATATCTTAAATTTATGGGAACGATATGTGACGTGATCTAAAATCTGTTTTGTAATCGAGTAGGCATATAGACCTATTGCAGTTCTGTTTCACATACGACTGGCAAAATTTTAAGCCTATTTAAATTTAATGCGCTTCATACATCCATTTTTGAACATCCGAAAGAAGAGTCTTCAAGAATAACTTCGTAATTTCTGTTTACCTTATAGAATTATTAAATCAGTAACATCTACAGCGAGGTCCATAAATTTACTGATTTCTGCACTCATTATCAAATTACCAATTTTATGGAAACCCCTCTGTTGCCCATAACCATTACAGACCAAGCGTTTCCATCTGGGCATCGCTTAGTTTTTATTAATGGACTCAGTTTTACTTAACTTCAACTTAAGCATTATCGTTTTAGGGGAAATGTTAGATAATATTTAGTTACACGCAAATTCCACAACTTTGGATAATGAGTCAAGATTACGAAACTTACATCGTTTTGCGAACATAACTAACTTATTACTGTTTAATCAATCACTTTCGACTCGTAATGACTGAAATATATAAGGCCATAAAAATTCTTTCGACTCCGCGTCCAGAACTAAAACATCTCAAATCATCAAAAAGCAAATTAATGCAAAGACTTAATCTATCAGGATTGTCTGGGATCATCACGCAGTATGACGGAATTATCCCGCGTTTAATATCGTTGTTGGTGCTTTCATTTCCATTTCTAAGCAAAGCTCATATTACACGGCCGTTTGACTCCGGAACGGCGGCTCCAAGGGCTCAGCTACCGCTCTAAGTTTACTTCGGAGCTGATAAAGACCCAGTTCCAGAGTAACTTCAGCAATCCTCGCTCCAGTTCCGAGTTTTGGAGCTGGCTCCTACGTCCGGAGCCGGAAAATTGCCAATCCTAATACAAAATTTATTAAAAAAGAAGGAAAACAAATTATGAAAGCAAAATGTTGATCGGCTTCAAGACCAAATTTCCATTATCTATTTTTAAAGCTTCATGCACGGCTTAATGCGAAAAGTCTTAAATTAAAAGACAAAAAAGTGCGGGGATCGGAGCTTCACACCTTTGTTACAAAATCGCAGATATATACGAGTATTGTTTGAGAGAGAGAGAGAGAGAGAGAGAATTTCTCTGATCTTAAGGCGAAAACTTCATCGTTAAGAGAATTTAATCCTTAAAACAAATTCATTTTTCAAAAACTTTTATTCCGAAATTTTTCCTTTTAGACAAAAAAAAAAATTCCATTAAACAACGGAATACTACGAAATACCCTTTTCATAACTTTAATCCAACACGCGAGACTTTCTCGCATCTTCTAAAATCTCACTTCCCATCCACAATTAACCCTTTACGGCCGCAATTTTGCGTAGGGTTAAGTTACGATTGCGCGTATTTGAAACGTTACCAATTTGTACCAGTTGTCCTGAAAGGGTTTTAAAGGGCTACGTCGTGGCTATATAAATACGCCGCTTCCCTAATTTCAAGGCAGTTAAGCGACACCGAGCCTGGTTTGTAGTTGGATGGGAGACCATCCTCCGCGTCCAGATGACGTAGCGACCCGCGATTCGAATCCTCTCCCGTCATATAACTTTAGGCGTTTCGAAAGAAATTGAACAACCCCATCAAACACCACCACCTCCAAACAACACGAACGGCAAAATTACTCTCGCATTCTTCAAAAAGAAGCAAATTCTCTTCCTTAATTAATCAAAGTTGAGAGACAACAACCCCCCCCCCCCCATAAAAAAAAAGTAAACAAAAATAATTGAATTTACCATTTTTTCAAATTAATTAAAAATCACTGAAAGAAAAATGATGTTCTCAAATATGAAATTAATTTTAAAGCCGAACTGAAAAATTTGAAATTAATTAATAACTCAGTTTAATAAATTATACCTACAATTTATTTAGGTTTTTGTATAAACTCAATAAATAATAATAATAATAATATTATTATTATATACAGTATATAAAAAAAGGCGTAAAAAGTAATTTTTCTCTCCGAAACAATAATTGTAAATTTTTACCAAATTAATAATTCAATTTTGAGTGATAATTTTGACCATGTGACCAAAACTTTGTTAACAAATTTTTACTTTTTATTCACTAAAAATATAATAAAACAACTTCTGCTATTTTTTTTTTATTTTTTTTATTTATAAAACTTGGCTATTAATTTAATTGGTACTTACGTATTATCGGGACTACCAAACTGTTTATTATGTATTTTTGCTCTCGTCATTTTCGTTTAAACTAACGAAAATACCACAACTTAACTTAACCAATCATCGAGGGCGTACAGTTGACCTAACCGGGCATTCAATGAGTGTTTATCATATTTATCTTATGTATATCATATCATATTATATTATATTATCCACAATGAATAAAATCGCTTAAAGCGGAAAATGTGTTTTTCGTAGGTAGTTCCGATAATACTAGATGAAGACAAAGCACTGCATGTTTTTATCAATTACGGCGTTATTCTCTCATCCTTAACTTGCCCGAAATGTGACAGTGAGTGCCTAATACGAAAAGATCAGAAGATATTTAGGTGAAATAACCAATATTAACCTGTTGGGTTAATTGAATGCCCGGTTAGGTCAACTGAATGCCCGGTTAGGTCAACTGTACCCCTTGATGATTGGTTAGGTTAAGTTGTGATATTTTCGTTAGTTTACACGAAAATGACGAGAGCAAAAATATGTAATAAACAGTTCAGTTTGGTAGTCCCGATAATACGTAAGTACCATTTAATTTTGTCATTATAATTAATTTTTTCAATTTTGTATATCAAATGTATAAATGGTCTACGTCATGACCACTTTGCAACACCGCTTTACGTTCGATCAGCGAGGTTAAGCGTTGTGAGTATGTAGTAGTTGGGTCGGTTCGGCGTTTGGATGATATACCGACACCCGTAAGTGGTTCGGATCCACGTAAAGCCGTAGGTCCCCTCCATTGCGAGACCTTTGCCATTACGATGATGGTTGAACGACCCCGAACGTTATGACTTGCGAATAATAAAAAATATGAAAATTCGGAAATTTAAGCTATAGTTTCCTTCGATCATATGACCCCCTAATCGCTGGTACCTGGGGCTAAAACATATAGCTAACAACAGCAACAATAATTTTAAATAAGCAATTTTGCCCCTGTGGGCAAGAAGGGTATCCGCAATTCAGAAACAAATAGCAGACTGATATTTAAACACAATTATAATTGTTAATTTGAACGTGAACTAAGCTTCCACGAGGACGCGAAGTTGATGATTATGGATTATATCCGAAGAACAAATTGTTCCACAAATATCCACACGTGGAGGTTCGCGCGTGGCATTTCGGCAATACCCCTTCCCTTCATTCGTATATGTTTAGTAAGAGGGTCTGAAAGTATTTAAATCAAATGACAGCGAATTTTCATCATCATCATTAGTGTAAATGTCCACTAAAGTACTCTTCCATAGAAAAAACCTTATTGATGAAGCGCCTTTTAAGCATCTGTATTGTGTTGAACGAAGTTTGTACACTGTGAAATATTATCAAATATATGAACATTAGCTTCAGATAAATTTATTTACATGCTTGTCGTTTTCTTATAGTGTTTTCTAATAATTAAGCCAATGTCAAGCTCTCATACTCCGAAATTGTGTAGAAAGAAAACCTCGTAAATAGTTTTCTGGTCGAATATTACCTCAAATTATACTTTCAGCCTTAATATACAGCTTATATACTGGACCTTATTAGAGGTAGAGCTCTCCAAGTAATAAGAAAAAAGATACTCTGCATATATATATATATATATATATACGTAAAGAACGACGCTTGTATAGGAGAACATTCCGCGCAAGATGAGGAGGGAGAACGAACAAATGAAAAAAATGAGGTAACCACCCGGGAATCGAACCCGGGATCTTCCGATTGCCGGTCAGATATGATAACCACTACACCATGGTCCTCACTCGATCAGAAGTCGTAATTCTCCTACATACGCCCCGAGGGGGGCACCTCCCACATGCCGCACCTACATATACATTTCAACTGCAAAGAACACGCAGTATAATTAACGTAAAGAACGACGCTTGTATAGGAGAACATTCCGCTTTCATTTGTTCGTTCTCCCTCCTCATCTTGCGTGGAATGTTCTCCTATACAAGCGTCGTTCTTTACGTTAATTATACTGCGTGTTCTTTGCAGTTGAAATATATATATATATATATATATATATATATATATATATATATATTATATATATATATATATATATGGAGAGAGAGAGAGAGAAAGTTACAAGGAAAAGTAGTACCTCAAAAAGCCTTGCAGTCCATACCGAGGAGGTACCAATGGCAACGGGTGCCACGGAAAATTTCCTACATCATCAAATAGTGTGCAAGATTCGGTTTAACCTTTTCTTGAACAGATCCACAGAAGAACTGTTCAAACTTCTGAAGGTAACCTGTTCCACGTGTCACAGATCTTATACATAAAGTAATTCCCACACACACTAGTCCTAAACCGTTTCAAATCCAACTTCCAACCATTGTTGCGAGTTGGGTTATCATTTAAACTAAACATGCTTCTAAAATCGACATTGTTGAACCCGCGTAAGAACTTGAAAACTTCGATGAGTTGACCGCGCAGCCTCCGAATTTCCAGCGAAAACAAATTCAGGGCGCATAAGCGTCGATTGTAGCCCATATGCCTAACGGAAGGGATTAACTTTGTGGCCCTCGCCTGCACTCGCTCAAGCCTCTCAATATTTTTCCTGAGGGTGGGCGACCAGAACTGCACAGCATACTCCAGGTGCGGCCAAACCAGAGAATTATACAGAGAGAGCACAATCTCCTTGTTCCGAAATCGAAATTGCCTCCTGATATAACCCAACAACTTCTGGGCTTTCTTTTCCACCTCTACGCACTGTTTGGTAAACTTAAGGTCGCTGCTAATTAGCACACCCAAGTCCTTTTCCAAATCAGTCGCCTCGATATTACTCCCCAGCATGGAGTAGTCCGACTTGGGATTGGCGTAGCCAACGTGCATCACTTTGCATTTACCCAAGTTAAACAGCACTTGCTATTTTTCGGACCACTCTCCTATCCTACGTAGGTCCGCACGGAGTTGCTCGATCGCCTCGGGCGTCCCAACATTGGCCCAAGCTTCGTGTCATCAGTGAATTTGGCGATCCTACTGACGAGGCCACCGCCGATATCATTTATGTAAATGATAAACAACAGCGGCCCCAAAACGGAACCCTGAGGAACCCCGCTAGTGACGAGGCCCAACCCGAACTAGCTCCTTTAATTACAACCCTCTGCCGCCTATTCTTCAGCCAGTTTTCAATCCACCTACCCATTAGCCGGCGGTGAGGTACCTTATCAAAGGCTTTCTGAAAGTCGAGATAAAGTATATCAATTGCCCTTCTCTTATACTCACTCAACATGACGTGGAAAAACTCGAGCAAGTTGGTGAGATAAGACCTATGCCGTCTAAACCCATGTTGGCAGTCCCCAAGCAGCTTGTAGGAATCCAAATGGTCAACGATCCTATCCGCTATTATCCCCTCTAATTTACCTACAACCGAAGTGAGACTAATGGGACGATACTTCCCTGGACTTTCGTGATCCCCTTTCTTAAAGATAGGGGTCACGTTGGCTTCCCTCCAGTCACCAGGCACCTGGCCCGTCTCCAACGATTTGTTGAAGACTGTGGCCAGGTGGGGAGCCACCTGTTCGCGCACTTCCCGCAACACTCTGGGGAGGAACTGGTCTGGCCGAGGAGCCTTAAACGCGCTCAGTTTGTCTATTCTATCAGCAACGACTGTCGCGGTATACCGAACACTATCCAGGCCAGCACCTTCGTGCCTGACGCCTGGCTCGGGGATGACGCGGGTGTCCTCCCTGGTGAACACTCCCGCGAAGTACTCATTCAGCACATTAGCGATGTCCACAGAACACATGCTTCTAATGGGCTTTCTACTATTAACATAACTGAAGAACTCAAAGAGAGAGAGAGAGAGAGAGAGAGAGGAGAGAGAGAGAGAGAGAGAGAGGAGAGAGAGAGAGAGAGAGAGAGAGAGACTATGAACGAAATAAGCTGCTCTTTGAAATAATACTGTCAGCCATTATTTCAAATTATAACTAACTAATGCTTCCTAAAACCTTCCTGAAACGGTCTTCATTTATTTAAACGATATGAAATAATACTCCATCCCACGTACATTAATTTCTCATAAACATCACAATCCACTTAACACGAAATCTAAAAGCAAACATAAATTAAAGAAAAGAGAGAGAGAGAGAGGAGAGAGAGAGAGAGAGAGAGGAGAGAGGAGAGAGAACAAATTGAAGCACGGCACCAGAGTTATATCTAAGTTTGATTAAGACTAAAGTTGACCTTAATTTCGATGCAAATTCATGAGTTATGAAATTTAGTGACACAAGAGCCACTTAATTTCCACATCCGTTACAAATTAAAACTTTGAAACGAACAGCTATTAGAAGCGAGTTAAATGTAGGTCTGTGTGTGTGTGTAGAAATAAGAGTCAGAATAAAAAGTATTTTCGTGGTAATAATAATCAATGGGATTCGAACCCTCGACATCATTATCTTTACTTCGCCTAAAAATAAAAGGTTCTATCAAAGCCTACTTTTATCTAATTGGCCCATTATCGCATTAATAACAATTTCATACAAACGATTGTGAACAGAAATCTTTAAGCTAGAGAGCCCTTAACATTTATTTAAACTCACGAGGCACTTAGATTTTTAATGCAACTTCACAAATTTAGTTGATGGCTGTGGTATTTTTGTAAATTTGTTCTCAATAGCTTTTCCTCGGTTTTGTAAAAGAGTATGAAAATTTGTACAAGCGTACCGTGACTGCGTGACCTGGCTAGATTTTGTTTCGTAGTTTAAAGACATTCGCATTTTTTCAGCATTCCAAATACCATAAACCCAATAAAAACAGTGCTAAACTGTGGGTTGCAACGGAATTACTGAAAGGCTTCATTAGACATTCCTCTTATTCAGTTATATCCATTGGACGTGAATTATATTATTTCCTTGATCCATGTCAAGCCTCCCTTTACATCAACGGTTGTAAGCAAAGATTTTTACCTCGTTAAGCCACACATCCATTCAGGACCATTCTAGACCACTTTATGCAAACAATGATGCGATGTTCGCAATGACCGCTAACGTTATCCGCGATATTTATACAAGCTGCTTTAAGCATGGATAGGATACCAGGTAGTGAACAACGACAATGTTCATTCCTATTCTCTGTAATAGTTGGCAGTCACAGCTAATTTTTTTCTTTTTTTCCTTTTTTAGTATTCGTCCGACGAAAATTTGCGGTGACATAAAATGTGCTACTTCCAAGTTCGAAATTTTGAGCTATCTGCCTCTCATTGAGACCACAGTCAATAAATGTTTGTCTAATTACGCGACCATCGTAAATGGTGATATACGACGAGCACAAACTGTACGAAGCTTCTTTCACACACTATGAATTATTATTTGAACGAACGAAACGTCCTATTTATAATCTAACTTTATCTATGCTTTGCTGTTCCAAGTATTTGTTTTATTTTCATAGGTGTGTGTGTGTGTGTGTGTGTGTGTGTGTGTGTAAACGCAAAATAATAATTAAACCTGTTATTTAAAAAATAATTCCACTTTTACGCGGCGGCGAAATCCATTAGATAAAGGATGGCTATAAACACTCGCTGAGAACTTTCCACGGTGAAATGCAGCGCGTACCTGTTTTAGTAATTAATGTGAGGTCAGCTGTAGCCATCTGACACACGTGTGCAACGCAATTTTCGGGTGAAATGGAGTTATAGTCGACTTGGGAGCAACATTATTATGCAACATCTTCTCTCCCATTCGCTCGAATTGATGCATAAATTCAAACGACCTCCATTTTAAAAGCAGTTCTCGTAAAATGTTTGGTTTGCCGCTGTCGTTGTAAACAAACGAAATTATTGCAATTCTTTTTGGTTTGGTTTGAGAATTCTCTCTCGCATTAAGGCGTTAATAGGTGATATGATTATAACACTAACCGTAATTATTTCCTGTAATTATTCAGTATTTACTATTGGGTTTGCAAAAATGAGGGAGTTTATTAATAATATGAAATATAGTAGAATTTTTACGTAATTAAAAAACTTAAGTTGGGGTTTGAAAGATATATTATGAATTCCAAGTAGGCCTCAGGTAAATCCTAGAAAGGATACGTGACATTTTCACGTAAACATCCGAACAGATCTCAACATGATCTTACTGGAACACGTGATGTTTTGGTGTTTAACCAGTGAGGTGTGGGAATACTAGTCGCCTCGAATTTATCAAATCATGCATTCGTAAATAATCTTAATGTTCAAATAGTGCTTGGAATATATAACTGAATAATTTAATACTGTCAAATAGATCACAAAATGTAGTTAAATAATATAAAACAGTTAAGAATTTGTAGAACTCATAAGTAATGTATTTAAAGTTGTGTAAGTTCCACGATCAAACGACAAAAACGGCTAAAGGGAGAAAGAGAGCGTACAAGAAGACCGGAAGATAGTCGATAACAGTCCATCAGAGAGAGAGAGTGAGAGAGAGAGAGAGAGAGAGAGAGAGCTGTGACAGCGAGTCAGATGAGGATATCTTATTTGCGCTCCCTTGTTATTTTTTTAGTTGAATATCTCCACCCTGGCCATGGGAAATGGGGCCTACTTTTAAAATGAACTTAGGCCAGTAAATCCAATTTAATTCCTCGCTAGCAGTGAAAGGGAATATCCTTTTCAACCCTGGCCTATTGTTGTCCCGTTTTAGACCATTCTCCCGTTTTCTTGGGCCAATTTCATTTCCGATCGAGACATATTCCCTTTTTAATTATATAATGTAAGAAGTTTAATTTAATATGTAGTTTAAAAATTCATGAAGAGACACGTCATTAATATAAAGTAAGAGGAAAACGGTGAATAGTTAAAAATGGTCACTAGCTGGAGTAAGTAAAATCGAGTTGAAAAACATCGTGTTTGCGTTACCAGACGCGTATTAATTTTGTCACACCCACCTACGAACAGGGTAATGAGTTGTTTACAACTTTCGGGATCACCGGGAAGGACGTCACCCCGGGAGAAACCCCGCATTCAACATCATCTCAGGATTTTAATTCATTGTTACTACTAGTTCTGTGCATAGTTCGCGTCTTTATATACAGGGTGATTCATAAGTCTGTTACCACTGTAATGGTGAATAAAAAATAACTACAAACACAGTAACCTGTGATGTTTTTTTATTTGAGGTTATTTTTACACAATTACACATTGGAAATTAACAGTGGAAATTCTTTCTTTTAAATCATTGACATTACGAGGTTCTGTTGCATATACCTATCCTTCACCATACCCCATATTTTCACAAATCAACAATCTGAAACACAGAAAATATTTCACCATTACAGTGGTAACAGACTTATGAATCACCCGATATATAGCAGTGTTTCTCAGCCGTATTTTCCCCACGACCCTCGTGTCAGGGTCTTAGGTCGGCACGACCCCTTATCACCCTACAGGGGTAAACAAATTCACAAAACGTTTTTTTTTGTTTTTTTTTTGCGCACAAAAACAAACTACGACCCAGGGGGTCGCGACTCACCGTTTGAGAAACACTGATATATAGTTTTGTGTATTATCATTTGTGTAAACATTTTGTAAGCATCTGTGTAATCATTTGTGTAAACATTTTGTAAGCATCTGTGTAATCATTTGTGTAAACATTTTGTAAGCATCTGTGTAATCATTTGTGTAAACATTTTGTAAGCATCCTCTTTTAATGAGGAAGTCGATTCTAATTGGAGGAAAGGAAGAACATGTTTTATATCCTATATAATTAAGAAAAAATATCTTTGAAATGTTGAGCTTAGAAATTCTTTTGAACTGTTAAAAAAAAAAAAAAAAAAAAAGAGTATGTAGTGTATGTACTAGTGATCCTCGCGGCACTCGTATATATATATATATATATATAATATATATATATATATAGCTTTCTATCTATGTAAGTGTCTATGCATGTATCTGTGTATGTATGTATGTATCTATATACTGTATCTCTCTCTCTCTCTCTCTCTCTCTCTCTCTCTCTCGTCTCTCCTCTCTCTTCTCTCTCTCTCTCTCTCTCTCTCTCTCTCTCTCTCGTTAGGCATATGGGCTACAATCGACGGTTACGCGCCCTGACTTGTTTTCGCTAGAAACTCGGAGGCTGCGCGGTCACTCATCGAGGTTTTCAAGCTCTTACGCGGGTTTCAACGATGTCGATTTTAGAAGCATGTTTAGTTTAAATGATAACCCAACCGCAACAATGGTTGGAAGTTGGATTTTAAACGGTTTAGGACTAGTGTGTGTGTGGGAATTACTTTACGTTTATATAAGATCTGTGACCTGAACAGTTTAACCTTCAGCAAGTTGTGAACAGTTCCTCTGTGGATCATTTCAAGAAAGGTTAGACCAATCTTGCACAATATTTGATTGTGTAGAAAAATTTTCCCTGGCACCCGTTGCCATTGGTACCTCCTCGTATGGCCGCAAGGAATTTGAGGTACTTCTTTTCCTTGTAACTCTCTCTCTCACATGAATTCCTCCAAAATGCCCCAAAGCTCATCTGTTCCTTTTCAATCTCCCCTCTCTGAAGGTTTATTTTGGGAAATACGACTTCCTCTGTCATTTCAGTATACTGTTAACGTTCGTAATGACAGAATTAGAATATAATTAAATCTAACATTCACGATTGAAATTAAAATTAGAATAGAAGGAACTTAAAGTTAATGAAATTTGAAACTTAAAAGAATTACAGGCTAAGAATTAATACTTTTTGGATTAAAAATTTAAAAATCAAGAGTGAATTTTGTTTAAGACAAAAATATAAAGTAATGAAACCTAACTGTTTTGCCACTATTATAAATTAATATTCTCAATACCTCCCACCATCCTATACTTGCATAATAATTAATCGGCCATTTCATTTCCATTCCTGTCTTCAGTTGAAATCTTAAATTCATTTTAAGTGCAATAACCGTACTAAAATAAGATGGAAAGACAATAAAGTGGTAAACTCGGAGTTACTGGGATTTTAACCCACGTTGCGTGGTTTCAGAGTGAGCGCTATACTACCGATCACGCCAGCCAGAACCCCCACAAAAAGGGTCGTTCTTGGGTTGTGGATGGCATGATCGGTAGTAATAGCACTCACTCTGAAACTACGCAACGTGGGTTAAAATCCCAGTAGCTCCCAGTTTTCCACTTTATTGTATTTTCTATTTCCAACCCATAAATCTTAGAAAAAATTATCACGTCTTTTAAGGTTTTGGCTCACTGACCACTTTCAACATAAAGCCGATGTACCCAGCTGGGTACTTAGCTGGTAAAGCGCCAGGCTATTAATCTGATAGTCCTGGGCTTAATTCTCGGCCCGGACTTCAGATTTCAGCGATTGTGTTGTTTCTTCTGGGTCTCCCTCGGTGAGTCAGTTGTTCAAATCCCACGTAAAGCCGTAGGTCTCCTCCGTTATACAACCTTTATATTATTGTTAAGATCTTTACTTGGTGGTGGTCGCGGGGGTCGGGGTAGTGGGGATCAACTTCGAATGTAATTGTCTCCATGGGTCAATTTCTCAGCTCATATATTCGATCTATAACTCCGGACCAGAAGATAGAATACTGTCTCAAATGCGCTCATAACCTTGATAATACCTTTAATTTATACACTTTTGAGGAATATCTATTATCTGTGACGTCATTATGATAAAAAGACCCCTCTGCGCGCCAGTTTTGAAAAATAACTAAAATATAGCAATTAAAATACAGAGGGTTCAGATTTACAGCACTCGCCGCCGTGTGGGTGAACTAAGTGAATCATGTTGAATTGCTTGGAGCGAACACCAGACTCTTCTACCTTACACTGTAGAACCACAAATACATATGAGAGATAATTGTACAAGATTAGCGTTTATATCAGTTAAAGAAGTCTACCTTAGGTTTCATGTGTTTAGAGCATCTCTTTGATTTTTTAGAAGTCTTTCTTTTTCGTTTTACGCCTCGATGTGACGTTTGCTTCTAGTTTTTCTTTTTTTCCTTCTTCTTCTTCTTCGTCTTCTCTCCTTCTTCTTTACTGAACATTTCGTTTTTCTTTGCCGTTTTTAGCCTCTTCACTGCGCATTCGCCTTTTTACGACTTTTTTAGTCATCAATAATCTCATTTCTCGTACGACGTAATTGTCTTTTCAAAGCTTCTTTCGGCTTGATACCAGCTATCACATCTTCAACCGTGTTAATACCTGATTGTAGAACCTTCCGACCGAGATGTTTGGCACCACTCTTTAGTACTGGGACAATCGAGTCCATTACCGCGTTGGTATTTCACACCACGGTACACGACTAAAAGCTTTTACATCACACTGCATCACGCCAAAAGTGAAGTTTCACTGTTAAGCTCCCGTAACCGAATGGATAGTTTTGACCTACAACCGTTCTTATATGCATCACAATAATGTTTAGTAAGTTAGATTCTAGCTAACTTTGACATAATGGGGATTATCATACGTTATCCTCACACTTTTTCCACTATGATCACGTATATACACAATGCGTAGCAAACGTATCTGACTGTCCCCCACCACAAACTGATGTTCCACAATATTATCGTAAATGTAGCACAAAGGTGGTCCGTCTAGCATCCTTCCCAATTTTAGGTGAGTGATATAATAAGCTACGTAGCTTCATCATCCTGTGGTTCGTAAAAAGTATCTCTTTGGAAAGCAAAGTTGTATCTTTCATTAGGTGGAATCTTGAACACTTTCTTTTTGTCTCTGATCTTAACAATAGAGGATGTTCCGATCCTGCAATCCATGCTACACGTATAATTTCGAAGAGGAACGGCAACCAGCCTAATCTCAGTGAAACGAGGAATCACAGCACGGAACATTTAAAAGGTTGAAATGTTGTGTGTGTATATATATTATATATATATATATATATATATATATATAAGGAAGCAAAGCTAATTTGTGACCTAAATTTTATATATATATATATATATATAATATAATATCTATAATATATATTACACAGTGGTGTTAGTGCTGTGGGAAACGCTGGGAACGGCGTTCCCTTACTTTTTTTGGTAGACGGAACGGCGTTCCCTCACTATTTCAAATAAATCCGAACTTACAAATCTCTAACGTCATGAAATTTTAATTCCCATCCCTAGAAGAAATATAAGAAAGAATCATTAACTATTTCATTTCTTTTAGCTTCGACTGAGGCAATGCTAGCCTATAAAGATCTGGTGAAACAGTCACACGGCGTACCAGTTGTTAACTTTTTTTTAGTTAATCATTCCAGTTGTTAGCTATTTTTATTGATCGTACTGGATGTCATATATCTAATGACACTGGAAATACTGCATCTTCAACCTTGGAATATATCCTAATATCCAGTGCATATGACCTCAAAATATCCCTGAAATTGGTCAGATTTCAAAAGATTTCCCGGGGGGCTTACAGTGCCCCCGGACCCCCAGCTGTATGGGCTCGCCATTGTCCCCCCCGCATCTGAGTACACTTTCAAAATGCGTTCCCTCACTTCTTTATTTAGCACTACACCACTGTATATATATATATATATATATATATATATATATATATATTATATATATATATATATATATATATATATATATATATATATATATATATATATATATATATATATATATATATAAAGGCAGCAAAGTCAATTTGTGACCTAAATTTTCTATATTTGCTTCTATATTGGAAGGATAGAACCAATTAGGGCCGAACTTGGTTTGCAGTCGGGAAATGGCGAGAAATGAATTCCGTCCACTAATAAAACTTATATCTACATTAAATTTAATTGCAAGATTTTATAGCAACAATTCCTATTCTCCTTTTACAAATGTTTATTTTAACAAATGGGCCTTTTGGGGGTTTCTCCTAATGACCAGTTGTTAATCATGAGACGTGAGGGAGTTACTCACATTTACCTTAAAAAATACAGGGCGATCGTAAAATCACGCAACCCGGAAACATAATTACCCAATCACCTTTGGGTTGCGTGACTTTACGATCAACAGAATTTGCTGCCAAATTGTCAAACCGACATAACTGAAAACGTAAGAATGCAACATAAATGTAATTAAAATGTACAATTCCGTAAAAAAGTTCGCCTAGAAAAAAAAATTACTAATCATGATTTTAGTTTCGTTTTTGACTTTTTATTTTTACCCAAACATAATTTAAAAAAAAAATAATATCCAAAGAAAATCAAAATAATTACCAATTTTTTTGTTTTCGGCGAACTTTTTTTCGAAACTGCGCCATTTTGTACATTTAAAAAAAAAGCAAATCTTTAAAAGTATCTACATTCTCGCATAATAACTGTAGTAATGCTTAGTTAAGAATATAAATTTCTGTTTTGTTTAATTAAGATAATGTTTAATGTAAATCATTTACTAATAATTATGAGATTACGAGAAAGCATGTTTGTTAGATTGTAAATTTGTTTAAAATGGGTAAGTTGGTAGTCCTGACAGGGAGCCCAAAGAGCGGACTACCACCCATAAGTCAGTCTTGAGGCAACGCGTTACGCGTAGGTTGACGAAATGTAACGTAAAGTTAATTAAGTGTGTCCCTCTCCGACCTAAATTATTATAATAGAATTTCATACTCGCATACCCCTAACTTAACTAAACCATTTTCGAATTAATAAAACGTTCATAAGTGTTAAAAAAGTATTAATATACCCCCTTCCCCCTTTGTTTTGTAACGGTCTTTCAGAGTCAGGTCTAGGCGCGCTACCATGATATTTATACGATACGGCAAAAAGAGTGTAGAGAAACAAAGTGATAAATGAAAGAAAGAGCCGATAGAGAATAAATAGAGATAGTAAAGTAGAAAGAAGCGTAAAATGAAGAGAAGTAAATTAATAAAGCGATCGCTACATCTGGTGGCGACAGGCGGTGGCGAGCGGTGGTCTTACATCATATTTTGTGAGGCTTACCCACGTGATTTAGTATTTTGATTAAAATTCTTCAAAACCGGTATAATAACCAATAGCGTTAATGAATATTTTATTTCGATTATTAAAATATCTAAATGCAAAGTTGATCTCGTTTGCAGGCAAATTTCGAAATTCATTCCTTAAAATTTCATTGTAAATAAAATTCAAATGGCGCTTCGCCTTCGCATCCTGATAGCGTCCCTGACAAACTTCGCGCCTAAAAATTTAATTTGTTTTTTTTCTTTCTTTTCGTGGGAGTTCGTTGGATTCTGAAATGTTCCCTTTGTCCCATTTTTCATCGTCCAGTTCCGTTGCTTTTCGTTTGTCCGACTCAATATTGCGAGTCATTATTACGTTAAATTTCGTTCATTCGGTTGGAGAGGATAGTTTTGAAATTATCGTGCTGCCTGAAGACTCAATTTTTCTTTTTTTTCGTCTCTTCCACTGTATGCTGTTCAGCTTACCTTTTTATTTTTGTTTAAAATTTTTGAAATTAGTAGTAATTGTGATATAATAGCGATTAATATAGAAAAAATTTGTACGTAAGTAATTGTTAGTTTAAATACAGTGATACACATTTTATATGGTCCTTTCAAAATGTTTTAGCGAAAATTTGTGAGAAATTTTCTGGGTTTCATTAGCAGATTTTTGATTATATTTCGATTGCCTGTATATAATAATAGGATTATTTTGTTTATATAGGTTTAAGTTACAGTTAATTGACAGTCGAAAGGTAATCTTAAACATATTAAATTTGTCAGATTATAAGTCGCCGTATAGGATTGTGTAAATTTCAAAATAAGCAGAATTCGTTTAACTGAAATAGAGAAATTGTGTTGTGAAATTTTTTTTTTTTTTTTTTTATTTTTTATATACTCATTAATTATATACTTACTTATTAACTAATACGTATTTATTAGTTATATATAATTACATATATTTATATACTCATAAACTTTGGTAGGTAAGCTGATTATTTTTTTTCTCCTCTCTTCCTTTCGTTCATTTCACGACAATTCCGACATATTTGGTAAAATGGCTATTGTATTGTAAAGGGATTTCTTGTAGGCCTATCGTAAAATATTGTTCGGAGATTAACCGTTATTACGGTATGTCTATTGAGTAGTAAATTCTTAGTTATTTAACAAAATTTTAATTGGTTTAACATAAATAAGCATAGGATTTTTCTTTAATAAGCACAAATGTTATGCATAAAATTCTAAATTGTTCTTTCCGCGCATAACATTGAATTTATTAAATATAGGCCTAAAAGTGCAGCAGTAAATTTTATTTTTATTTTGGGCCAAGTGAGTTACGGTACACATATTTCTAAATCTGGATATTATAATTTTTTTGAATTACAGAAATTTGTGTAGAAAATTCTTTTCATATATTTTCTTTACGTTTTATAAATTCATTCAATAATCAATTTTATTGGTACAGGTAGGCCGATTTTTATTTTTTTTCCAGTTCAATGACAATGGTAAAATTTTTAGTTCAAATTTAGATTGTATTCTAAAAAGGATGTTTTAATTTGATATTTTAATTTGGGTATTAGAAATGAAAAATGTCTTTTTTTTAGTTCGAGCGTTTGCATGGAAAATATTACGAAATTATGTTAGGATATAATGCAAGTTCATTCGGTTAGGGATATTTGTATAGAGGTTCGCTTACAAACAAAGCGACCGCTCTTAATTATGCAGTGTTGTTTTTGTTTACAGTGGATTGCGTGTATTTTTTAGTGCATATCTATTCTTATTTAGTATAACTGCAAATTTGTAGTTTCACTTGGAAACGATAAATTACTGAGATTTTTGTGATTTGCAAACCATACTGGGGTTTCTGTTGAAGGAGAGAGTTGTATCTCAGATGTAATTTGCGAATTGCGAGTTCAATTCGTATGAAATTTGACGTTTCAAGTTGGAATTACTGTATTAAAATAATTTTTGGTAGTAATATTTAAATTTTTTTACTTTTTAATAACTGTTTAGAAAATTATTATTGTTTAAACCTTCAGTCGGAGTTAACTAATGCATTTGAAACATTGACTCAAGTGTACACTCGGAAATGGAGCCTTAGATAGCCAGTAACGTTTTTGTGGCGTCTTTGTGTGCTCCTCCTCAAAGCAAGAGGGTTCATGATTGTCAGAGAATGGATGACATGAAGTTTCTGGGGTTCATTTTTGTCTTTTGTATTTAGAGGTATTGAGGTGATTTCTGACGATAGTTTGAACAATAATAATTCTTAAATTATACTAACAGTTACTATGTATGGGCGCTTTTATATTTATACTGTACAATTTTGTTTAGCGTTTTATGACTTTTTTTATCTTCTCTGCTGTAACTGCCATAAGTGACCTTATTGGTAGCTAGATTTGATTAAATTTTTGCGAAATTTTGAGATGTGTAATTTTTTTCTTTCCGTGAATTTGGCCAGAGCAAATGTGTAGTTAGTATTTCGAAGTGAACTGTCGAGAAAATTCGATAAATTAAAAATGAAATGATAAGCAGTACAGAAACGTTTCGAATAAACTTTTTTTTCAAAATTGCAAAGGCTCGGTTTGGGAGTCAACCAAGTTGAATCCGAGTTCCATCAAGTGAGTTTAGTCGACCGGATAGGTGATCGATCACCAATGAGAGAGAGAGAAGAGAAACCAAATGGCGCATGGACTTGGCGCAGGATGGTTTCGGAAGAGAAGAGAGAACCGAATGCGCATGGACTTGGCGCAGGACAGTTTCGGAAGAGAAGAGAAATTTACGTGTGCAGGGTCTTGGCACACGAAAGTTTCGATCGAAGATGGTCTACTGGTATTTTTCGGGCAGTAGCTGGTCACGCTGCTCGAATGCTTCGCTAAATATGTGTCACAGCGCGCGGTAGACAAGCCACGAGAGCTTGAACGGGTGCCTACGACTGTACTGTCCATACAGACATACAGTAGGTTCGTTGGGAAACGGCCTACGGCGGAGTCATCGTTTGATTGTTGCCAGTAGAAGAGTCTTTCAGCTGGACGTAGGAAGAGCAGCGTTCACCGACAAAAGTGGAGATGAGACAAGGCGAGTTTCTTCATCGACTTCTAGAATTGCAAATTCCGTCCAATTCCAGCGCGTGGTCCCGCTTTCAGATATCTCCCCCCCTGATCCTTTTAGAATTGGACGTCTCTTGTTTTTTTTTTCGCCATTGGAGAGAGAGCGGAACCATTATAGCGTGCTGCCCTGTTGCATGTTGATTGATGCAATCCCTTGCATTCTAGCGAAGTGAGCAGGAGAGCTGCGATTGAAAATTGAAATCCGTTGTCAGCGTGCGGAGTGTCATCTAAACAACGTCCAGCAAATTAATGTACTGATTATTATGTAATGAAATTATAAGTGAAAAGGGTCGATTATTGCCCATAATTGTTGTGTTTTTCGTGAAGTAGTATGTGCGCTCTTGGTCAGTATTTTATGTAAACTTTTTCTTATTTTTTTCTATGTTGCCCTGATAGTAACTGTATAACTATACAAATAATTGTTTCAAATGTAAAGCGATCGTTGATGAGAATCGCGGGAATAGATTGTGAACTTGAGATTTGTGTAGCCACTGTAAGAAAATTTTCCGTTATTTTTTTTGGCATGTATAGATTAGTTACAGGTTGTAATTTAATTATTAGAGTGAAATGTTATTTTATGCAAATGTGAAAATTATAAAGTTTTCGGTTTTTATAATATGATACAATATATGTATGGAATTTGTCATCCTAATTATTTCTTGTCTATTCTCTGAATTGTTAAAGAAAAAAAAAAAAAAAAAATTGCAAAATATGTAAGTTTGTTGAATAAATTTATTGACATTGTTAAACGATATTAATAAGTTTTACTAATGGAAAAACTTATTTTCAAGGGGGTGATGCGAGTGTAGTAATGCTTAGTTAAGAATATTAATTTCTGTTTGTTAATTAAGATAATGTTTAATGTAAATCATTTACTTAATTGAGATTACGAGAAAGCATGTTTGTTAGATTGTAAATTGTTAAAATGGGTAAAGTTGGTAGTCCTGGACAGAGGAGCCCAAAGGAGCGGACTACCACCCATAATAGTCAGTCTTGAGGCAACGCGTTACGCGTTAGGTTGACGAAATGTAACGTAAAGTTAATTAAGTTTGTGTCCCTCTCCGACCTAAATTATTATAATAGCAATTTCATACTCGCATACCCCTAACTCAACTAAACCATTTTCGGACTTAATAAAACGTTCATAAGTGTTAAAGAAGAGTATTAATCTACCCCCTTCCCCCTTTGTTTTGTAACGGTCTTTCAGAGTCAGGTCTAGGCGCGCTACCATGATATTTATACGATACGGCAAAAAGAGTGTAGAGAAACAAAGTGATAAATGAAAGAAAGAGCCGATAGAGAATAAATAGAGATAAAATAAAGTAGAAAGAAGCGTAAACAATGAAGAGAAAGTAAATTAATAAAGGCGATCGCTACATCTGGTGGCGATCACTACATAATTTTAATAAATTTTAAATAAAAATAAAATTAAAATCAGTAAATTATAAATTAACATCTAATCTTATTATCGAATTATTTTTTAATATATAATTTAATTTGTAATTTTTCATAATTTGTCAATATTTTCAGATGAAAATAAATAAATTTTTTTTAAAATTTAATTTAATATAAATTTTCAAAATATTTATAAATTTATTAATTTTCATATTTATAAAATTCTCATATGCAAAATTACGCGGATAAACAAGGTTGATTGATCATTACATTCAAATACTCTCATCCTATCTCCACCATAAATCATGATAACCATAAAGAAACTTTATATTAATTTTAAGTAATACGGGAGCACTCACGCCAACTAACGCACCCCATTGCTTTAAATGCTGTATTATTATTATTATTATTATTATTATTATTACCAGTATCATCGGGAGATGAACCCCCGACCTCAGAGTCTTCACATCGCTTATATCGAAACTGTGTTATCCACTGAGGTATGGACGCTGAAAAAATTCACTTACGTTATCTTATTAATCTAATTTGAATGCTTAAAAGTTCTGAGGTACTGTATTTTACTGCTTTTTTCCCAGTAAAGTCGACTGAAAAGCTATTTAAAATTTAAGTGGAGTTCAAACAAAATTTTATAAAGCACTTTAAACTTTGATTGAGATTTATATGCGCGTAAATACGGAGATAATATGAAGATAATACAAGCGAACAGGATACATTTAATGCCTGTCTAGCTGGTAATATATATATATAAGGTTTTAACGAACTTCTTTTATACTGTGATACATCATTTGAGAAGGTCTTTTGTGAGGAGTGACGAAGAGGAGACGAGAGTTCGTTACGACAAGAAACATCTCTATTTGAAACCCTTTAATTAACTATAACGCTTTCGTATAACGATAAAAGGAAAATTTGAAACCTCGTAAGTCGTGGGAAGGAATGTATTTAACAATACTTCTACAAAGGCAACAACGTTGGCGAGCTGGCGACGACAACGAGAACGACAATGTCAACCATAACGACAACGTCATCAAGAAACACTGGCGACACCAACGGCGACAACGAGAACGATAATGGCAACCATAACGACAACGTTAACAACACTGACGACAACGACAGTGACAACAATATCAACGACGACGTCAACGACATCATTAGAACAGAGTAAATAACGAAACGAATATGAAGAACTCTTTCGCATCTTACTCGTCTGCTATTTGTAGTAGTTTAGATCGAATTTCCTGACCCAAAAAGGTAGGTCGTGCGAGAACTCGACAACGCATCACATTTCGGAAAACAAACGTGATCAACAAACCGCCACACACTTCAAAGTGTCGAATTTTATTTGTCGATTTAGCTCAATGATTGTAGGAGAACGACCGTTTACGATTTACACTCCTCTTTAATTCAACGAACGAAAAATTATAGTTACGCTGTTGAATTTTTAATATATGACCATATTATTATTTAGTCATGGTTTCAATATATAACCTTTGGTTAGCTTCGGCCCGAATTGTTCATTCTGACGAAGGTCAAGCTTTTCACTCCACCTTAGACCTACAGTTTAACGTGGAATCCGAACCACGCCCCATCAGCAGCCCAGCGCCTTAAACACTAGGCCACCTAGGGTACCCATTTATCTACCAACCACTTTCTTTATTGTGTGGAAGGATGAACAGCTAGGTTTTGCTGCGCGCCGGCTGCCGTCGGGTCTAGAACCCGGGGCCGATGGATTCGTAGTCAGCGACGTTAACCACTACACCACCGATATATATATATATATATATATATATATATATATAATATATGAAAATTATTTCACGAAAGTAACACGTGAAAAATATTTATGATGAAAAAACCACGAAGGAAAGGAAACAGAATGGTGCTCAAGCGCTTTCGTGTATACACGAAGGTGGGCTGAAAAGTAATGCCTCCACTTGAATAATTCTGAATTGTGTAGAGGTAGCCAAATAAAACCGGTTTTGTGTTGTAACTTGATATATCATATCCCACCCCCATTCCAGACTGTGTAGAAGTAACCAGATAAAACCGGTTTTGTTAGCCTAATATAGCCTACACTCATTCCACACGTTGGTTCAGTATCGATTACGATGGAAAGGAGTAAAGATGTTCGCTTCAAGCAACGTGCCGTAATTGAATTTTTGACCGCGGAAAGTATTGCTTCCATAGACATTCATCGGCGAATGCAAGATGTGTACGGCAAACAGTGTGTTGCTGTGAGTACCGTTCGACGTTGGGCGAGGCAGTGTAAAGAAGAAGCGGGGCAAGAAGATTTGCGAGACAAACCACGAAGTGAAAGGCCCGCAACGGCAACCGACGAGTCTCATCGGAACTACAGTACGTTGACGAACTGATTCGTGGAAATCGTCGCATTAAACAAAATGAAATTGCCGCAATGTTCGATATCTCCAAAGAGCGAGTGGGACACATTATCAAGTATTTTCGGTTACCGAAAGGTCCGCGCCAGATGGGGGCCCCGCACGCTCACTGCCGAGATGAAAACTGAGAGACTACGTATTTGCCAAGAAAATCTGCAGCGCTTCGAAAATGAAAGAGATGAATTTCTGCACAGCATTGTGACAAGAGACGAGACGTGGGTCCACCATTATGTCCCTGAAAATAAACGGCAATCCATGGAATATCGCCAAAAAAATTCAACGCAAAATTCAAAGTTAAAAAATCGGCTGGAAAAGTGATGATGACTGTTTTTTGATATGTCAATGGTGTTGTTGTTGTTGTTGTTGTTGTTCTCGAAGACTTTACGGAAAGAGGGACAGCAGTCAACTCCGCACGTTATATTGAAACTGAAGAAGTTGAAAAAACGGATCAGGAGGGTTCGCACCCAACAAAAACAGCCATTGTTCACCACGACAACGCACGGGCTCACACCAGTGTTCAAAAGCGAGAAGCAATTGAGGCTCTACAATTCACCGTCTTGCCGCATCCACCATATAGCCCCGATTTAGCACCACGCGATTTTCACCTCGTTCCTAAATTTAATTAAAGAACATCTGCGTGGAAATCATGACGAGTCTGACGAAGAAGTTAAGCCGCTGTGAAATTTTGGTTTCGTAGTCAAAGCTCCGAGTTTTATCGGGATGGATTTCAAAAACTCATTTATCGTTGGCGTAAATGTATGGAAGTGGAGGGTGATCTTATAGAAAAGTAAATGTATAGTTTCGAAGAATAAATTCTAAGGTACATATCTGCTTTTGTTTCGCTAAAATCCTTCAACCCGTTTAAAATTTATTTGAGTGGAGGCATTACTTTTCAGCCCACCCTCGTATATATATATATACAGTGTGTCCCATAAGTCCGATCTCATAGGAAAATTTATTTTAAATTAAATTTACAAAAGTAATGCATTAGAACTAATGTTCAAATTGATGTCTTGTTTCGGGACCTTTTTTGGTTGCGGGTAGAATAACACGCAGTGGGTAAATATAAAAGTGAGTTACACTCGTGAGAAAAAGACCTCTGCCTGAGGAGTATAACTCACTTCTATATTAGCCATTGCGTGTTATTCTACCTGCGACAAAATAAAGGTCCCAAAACGAGACATCAATTTGAACGTTGGTTTAGTTCTAATGTATTACTTTTGTAAATTTAATTTAAAATAAATTTTCCTATGAGATCGGACTTATGGGACACCCTGTATATGTATGTATGTATTCTTAATCGCCAAATTCCACCTACATTTTCGTCGATGGTCATTCAAGTTACATTAGCTCTTACGTGTAAAATCTTTTATTTTTATCAAATTTTCAATCACTTACCCTCGCGTTAAGGTAGAGAAAGGTTTCGTTGAAAAGTTTAGAGAATGCGCTTTTTTACCCTTTATAATGATTATTTTTTGAATTTCACTCACGTTAGGATTTCAATTAAAAAAACTCTAAATCAAATTACTATTACTTCATGCTACCTCAGGATTTTTACACACCCAATTTTCAATTTTATTTTAGGTTAGGTTAACCTTACCTAACCTAACCTAAATTGAACCCCCAAAAAACGTCTACAACAAAGTAGTAGCTATTTTCGGTGTAAAAGGAAAGTAATACAAAAGAGAGCACCAAATAGGAGCGAATGTATCGTTAGCGATAATATATATATATATATGTGTGTGTGTGTGTGTGTGTGTGTGCGTGCGCTTCATAAAATGTCCGACAGGTATTCCGAAAAAATATTCATTACAGACAATTTTTAACGAAAATGCAATTTCAAAATATGATTTCATTTGTATTCTCGTCATCGTTATCGATGACGTTACGTTGCCATTACAGTCATTATCGATACCCTGAAGCTAGTTTACCACGTCTCAAATATGGATGGTAATCAAATATGTTCCTTTCATCGTTATTTCTTCATGAAGGAAACGCTTTCAAGAACTCGCTTTCGAGGACGTAACAAATGATGTAAAACGAGGAACATAAAATTTCTCTGCCTTCGAAATTCGATGGTCAGCCATTGAGACCCTTTTCACTATTCGCACAGATGTTCTTTATGGGCAAAACGGACTTACACAAGCTCCCTTTAGATCTACAAAACCATGCCAAATTCTACAAAATTATATATATATATATATATATATAGATATTATATATATATATATATATATATATATATATAGGGGCAACAAGCTTGACCTTCGTGAAATGAGGAATCATCGTGCGGAACCTTTGAGAGGTTGAAAGGTATACTATATATATAATATATATGGGATGAATTTCACAATAAACACGTGAAATGAATAAATGCTGCAAACCCACAAGGAAAAAGAAAAACGATTCCAAGGCCTTTCGTGTATTCAAAGCTACACCTCATTTTTTGGGAATTTCTATCAGGACGGGCGCATTTCTGGTGTCATTCCGTCTAAAAACATTGTGTGTAAAATATTTTTGAAATAAAATAATAATTAGAACTGCCTCAACGAGGTCAAAGTTTATACTTTTTGTCGAAAAGTACTCATGGCGTTCTGTTATCATGTCAGTTTTCGTTTCGATAGCTGCTGTAGTTTCTGAGTTGAAAAATGATAACAGACAGACAGACGGACGGTCAGAGTCGTTGGTTTAGTCTTCCGCACTGGTGTACAGAAGACTAAAATGAGGTATTATACAGGGTGTAACACGAGTTTATCCAAATATTGATACAGGCGAAAGAACATGTTATTCTAAGTAGAAAATGGGTTGGGACGAGTTTTGCCAACACTAACAGTGTTTCATTCTCTTTTTCAGTGAGTTCTGAAACGACGTGATGGCTTCGGCAACAAGATCTAAAACAGCAGTCTATCTCCTGGGGACCGTGGACCACAGCATCACAGGAAGCATGCTGCCTACGGGAAAGCAGGCGCTTCAGTACTTTTTCCACCTTCACCTTGACGTCAAGAAGCCGATCAAGGAAGCAGCCGCTGAGACAGTGACCACAGTCAAGGAATTCTGGGAGCGGTCCCGTATTCCTACGCAGAAAGACCAACGCGCAAGGGACAAGGTTCTCCGAATGTACGAGAAGTGGCGGGCTCTGAACAAGAACTCGAAACGGCGCACTGTGACCCAAATCAGGAACGAGGCCGAGTTCCTCTCATCCCTTGACCGCCTCTTCGACATCGCACACGAACAGGCAATGTCGATGATCACAATCGAAGAGGACAGGGAGTTCCTGACGGGACAAAGGGCCGAGGTGCGGCGCGGCCGCATCTACTCCACACGTGACATGACGCTGCACACTGAGGAGGAGCGTGCGAGGAGACAGGAAGCGGAAAGGAGCCGCCGGCAAGATGATGAAAGGGCGAACAGAAGAGCCGAGAAGAACTCGTCGAACTGGCATCGAGCTCCAGCTCAGGTGCAAGCAGCCCGACTCGGTCACCGACACGGCGTCGTCGCCGAGAAGAAGAGGAAGAGCTCTCTCTCCCGGCCCGTCCACGTCGAATGCAGAAGCATCTACGACCCCTTTACCACCCAAGCGATTCCGCGCGTCGAAAAAGATGATCACCCCTGATCTCTCCGCAGCGATGGATCGGACGAAACTTACCGACCGAGAAGGTGTTTTTTTGCTGTCGGCGGCTGCGAGGAGCTTGGGCCACGACCCTGAGGAGCTGGTCTTGAACCGCGAATCCTCCCGCCGCGACCGAGCAAAGTTCCGTGCTATGGCAGCAGCGGAAATGAAGGCAGCCTTCCATCCTACTGTGCCGCTGACCGTTCACTGGGACGGGAAAATCGTACCAGCGGCTGACGGAGGCCCTGCTGAAGATCGCCTTCCAGTTCTGGTGTCTGGGGAGAACGTCGACAAGCTTCTGGCTGTGCCCAGCCTCCCCGACGGCACCGGCCGCGCCATGGCGGAAGCCGTCCTCTCTGCCCTCGAGGATTGGGACATCAAGGGACGGATCTGTGCCCTCTCTTTTGACACCACCGCCTCAAACACGGACTCTCAGGAGGAGCTTGCTATATCATTGAGCAGAAACTCGAGAAGACAGTGCTTCATTTGGCTTGCCGCCACCACATCCACGAACTGGTGTGCGAGAAGGCATTCACGGCGTGCCTCGGTCCCTCTACTGGTCCTGACATCCTCCTGTTCAAACGATTCGCCGCCCAGTGGGACTTCATCGATCAAACCAAAGCGAAGCCCTTCGAGGATGGAACCATGCCGCAGCACCTGAAGGACGCCCGCGACGACCTGCTGATCGAATTCAGCCGCTCCTCGACGGTCAACATCCACGTGATGACTACAGGGAACTTCTGGAGCTCTCTGTAATTGTGCTGGGCGGTCCGAACAAGCGGGGTGCCCGGTTCGCTCGTCCCGGCGCCTTCCATCGCGCGCGCTGGATGGCAAAAGTCATCTATGCCATCAAACTGTTCCTGTTCCGGGAACAGTTTCAGATGTCGTCAGGCGAAGCGGCTGGAATCCGGCGATTCACCATCTTCGCCGTGTCCATCTACGTGACGGCCTGGTACAAAGCGCCGCTCCCGGCAACGGCCCCAGCCGCGGACCTCGCGCTGCTCAAGGCCCTCGTCTATTATCCGGACTCAGCGGTGGCCAAGGCGACGGCGACAGTCTTCGCCAGGCACCTATGGTACTTGAGCGAGCGCCTCGTCACCCTGGCCATCTTCGACGAGGGTATCGACTTGGCGACAAAGCGGGAGATGATTAAAGCGATGGAAGAAGAGAAGGATCGGAGGATCCCCCGCGGCGTATCAATGTGGACCTGTCCCCGCCTCAATCGCCAACAATACATTGGCCAAGTTCACAACGACTACATCAAAGGAGTTCTTCAAGGTTCTGGACATCAGCACCGCCTTCCTGCTCAAGGATCCGGAGGAGTGGCGGACGGACCCAGCCTTCATCGCCGCATCCCGCCGAGTCCAGGCCCTTCAAGTTGTCAATGACTTCGCGGAGCGCGGGGTGGCGTTGATGCAGTCTTTCAACCTGGCCCTTACCAAGAGTGAAGACCAAAGGCAGTTCCTCTTACAAGTGGTCGAGAAGCACCGCTGTGACTTCCCAACCGCCCGCAAGTCCACCGTGACCTCTGCAAAGTAGGCAACAATGAGGGAGATGGGCGCCCATGATACACCCCCCCTTGAGGGCTAATACTCGAGTTGAGGGGGACCTAGAGTTGAAAGTATGAAGTCCAGTTATATGTTTTAGGTCAAGATTAGTAGCTTGAACAAACAAGAAGTGATATTTTATTTGCTAGAGGCATAGAACATCATGATCTAAAATTTCTACTTTTCGAGAAATATACAAACTTTGACCGTATTGAGGCAGTTCTAAATATTGTTTTATTTCAAAAATATTTTACACACGATATTTTTTGACAAAATGGAACCAGAAACGCGCCGTCCCGATAAAAATTCAAACTTTCGAAAATAAGTGTCACCCTAATATATATATATATATATATATATATATATATATATATATATATATATATACACACACACACACACACACACACCCAATTCAGTTTAAAGTACATTAATGAATAAATTAATGCAATTCCTTTTCGGTCGAGACTTTTGGAACACACACACACACACATATATATATATATATATATATATATATATATATATATATATATATATATAATATATATATATGTTAAACACAGACCGTGCATGGAACAAGGAACTCTTCTGGGAAAATTAAATCCACTATAGTCCGAATAAGTAATGGTAAATGACAAATACCATAGTTTTTTCCTTTTTCATGATTTTAGCCCGACGTGGGCAACGGGTCTCTCGCAAAGAGATCCCATAAATATAGCTTCCCTCACCAGCTATCTGCAAAGCAGACAGGATCCAGCTTTGGGACGTGGATCTAGGGTTTAAAGCAAGCCTAGATCCCTACACTCAGAACCTCTATATAAGTAAAAGACTCGTTGCATTCACGTCGTGTTGAATAAATCAAAGAAAAAGGGGGTAACTATTGTATTTTTAGCCAAAAAAAACAAAACTTAAACCTCAACCGGGACATTGAGCGTCCACTTTTCAAGGCACGAAACACGTCCGTTTAGTATACACAAACTCAGAATGGTTCCCTGAGAACATTATATGTTAAACACAGACCAGATAGCTGGTGAGGGAAGCTATATTTATGGGATCTCTTTGCGAGAGACCCGTTGCCCACGTCGGGCTAAAATCATGAAAAAGGAAAAAAACTATGGTATTTGTCATTTACCATTACTTATTCGGACTATAGTGGATTTAATTTTCCCAGAAGAGTTCCTTGTTCCATGCACGGTCTGTGTTTAACATATAATGTTCTCAGGGAACCATTCTGAGTTTGTGTATATATATATATATATATAATAATTACATTTAGGGTATAAGTGTCTCCTAAATTAGTATAACGTTAAATTTAATGTATAGAGAAAAATCTGTGAAATCTAAACGAACGAAACCCATTTGGTTGTCCACTTTATGTACAAATCAATAAAGTAATGGTCAAATTATATAATAAGCGTTTTATTTGGAGTTATAATCTGTATTTTGTTGAATTTACTTTATCAAAACAAATGGAAAAAAAATCGTATTTAAAACAACAAAACAAGCTTAGATTAACCAAATAAAGCAATGGTTAGAATATAATAATTATTTTAATTAGAGTTACCACATAATTTTATTGTGAATGTTACGAGTACAGTATATAAGCACTAATATATTTTCGAGCGACAACCGATGCATCCATATACGCTTACACGCAACCATCCATAAAAAATTAATATTAATTATTTTAGTTTAAAAAAAGGGTATTTCTTTATTTTCGTCTAAATATAAAGTGTTTTCACCTTAAAAAAAAATCAATTAATAAAATTAATGTAAAGTAAAATTATAAATAATTATATCTAATTTGTTGAACGTGTTTTTAAATCAGGATGGCGTAACAATTAAAGTACACCGTACATTGCGTCCCTTGGGAAGAAAAGCGGTTCGATTCCGTTTAAGGTGAAAAAGCCTTCCTGTTTATATATATATATATACAGGGTGGGCGGAAAGTAGCTCCCTATTTTGGATTGGTAAAAAAATACGTATTTATTCATTTATTTCAGAAAAAATAATATGAAAAGGTAGGCATACATGGTAGGTTTTCTCTAAAATTCAATGTGGGCTCCAACTCTTTTCACCAGCTTCTGGAGCCGCCCAGGAATGGCGTCCACTGACTTTAGCAGGAACTCCGGCGGGATGGAGGACATGACTTCCCGAATTCGGTCCTCCAGTTCTTCCAATGTCCTCGGTTTGGTGCGGTAGACTTCTTCCTTTACCCACCCCCAAAGAAAGAAGTCGCACGATTACCGCTGAAAAACGGCAGAATCGGTTCAGTGTAACGGTGTGGTGTGGTATGACCTCATATCAGGTTGTGGGCCCGTTCCTTCTGCGCAACACCATGAATGCTGAGCGGTACCTTGCTATGTTGCGAAACGAGGTCTGGCCGGTTGTCAGCACATGGGAGAACATCGACGATCTGATATTTATGCAAGATAGCGCCCCTCCGCACTTCGCTCTTGTTGTCCGTGAGTGGCTGGATGGGTCGTCGTGGTCCACATCAATGGCCAGCCAGGAGCCCCGACTTGACACCGTGCGACTTCTTTCTTTGGGGGTGGGTAAAGGAAGAAGTCTACCGCACCAAACCGAGGACATTGGAAGAACTGGAGGACCGAATTCGGGAAGTCATGTCCTCCATCCCGCCAGAGTTCCTGCTAAAGTCAGTGGACGCCATTCCTGGGCGGCTCCAGAAGCTGGTGGAAAGAGTTGGAGCCCATATTGAATTTTAGAGAAAACCTACCATGTATGCCTACCTTTTCATATTATTTCTTCTGAAATAAATGGATAATATACGTATTTTTTTACCAATCCAAAATAGGGAGCTACTTTCCGCCCACCCTGTATATAAAATGTTCATAATTAAGTATATATAACAGTTAAAGTTAAGTGAAGAAATTATCATTCAGAAAAAAAATCAGAAAAAGTAAGTTAGACATTTTGGTCCACTCTTAATTCGAAAATTAAATAATTTATGTTTTAATTCAGAGAAATTAGTTTAAAATAAAAATACGCAGATTATGCTCGATCGAGAAAATATTTGGGATCACCTGAAGATCAGGGCCCCCATTCTTTAGTTAGCTTTATAAGGCTAACTAACGAAAATATCACGACCTAACCTAACCAATCGTCAAGGGCGTACAGTTGACCTAACGATTGGTTAGGTTAGGTCGTGATATTTTCATTAGTTAGCTAACTAAAGAAGGCTGGGGGCCCTGATCTTCAGGTGATCCAGTATTTGTTTACTACAAGCAAATTACTGACAATAAAATTAATTATTTAACACGAAGCGAAGCATTTTTGAGTGTTTGAAAAATCAAACAACACTTGTTCAAAAACACTTATTTTCGTTCGAGTCAAATATTTTTCTCTATTAGTTACATTTAATCCCACACTAACTTATGGAACACCCTGTATATAAAAGGCACACTACCTTCACATAATTTGATGGTAATATCCTGACAGGCGAATGTACGTTGTTCTGGATGTTTATACTTGTATATTATACTCGACTGTGATGATCGAGTATATCCGAAAAATACACCTTAAAGAAATCTATTTAAAAAAAAACTTTGCATTTTAGATAAACAAAATACAAAATACTTTGTTCGAAATTATGAAGCAAAGTTTTGATAAAATGGAGTTACAGTACCTTGAAAATAAATTTGGTTTAGATTATAATGACTTAGAATTTGGCTTGATTTCGTGCGATAAATTTGAAAATTATTAATTCCAAGTAAGTATATTCTTTTACGTGTTTAATCTAAACTTACTTTATTCAAAAATGTAATAAAACTGAGCCTCACAATTTTGAGCACAGTACTTTGTCAGTATAAAAAAAGAAGAAATATTTGTTTTAATTAAAGAGTTTTTTTTTTGGGGGGGGGGGGGGGGGGGGGGGGGGGGGGGGGGGGGGGGAATGTCTTACGGTTGGTACTTGGCATCTGGTTGGCACCTTTAATGACAAAGAACTGATTGACAGCTTTACAACAGACACGAGTTTTAATTTAAAGGTTTATTTAATTAATTATTATTTTTATTATTTCTTTATCGGTGGTGTAGTGGTAGCGTCGCTGACTACGAATCCATTGGCTTCGGGATCGAGACCCAGTGACGGCAGGCGGCGCGCAGCAAAACCCAGCTGTTCATCCTTTCACATAAATATTGTTTGGTCAATAAATGGGTACCCTGGCTAGCCTAGTGGTTAAGACGCTAAGCTGCTAGTGGGGCGTGGTTCGGATTCCACATTAAACTGTAGGTATGAGGTGGAGTGACAAGCTTGACCTTCTGACCTTCGTCAGAATGAACAATTCGGACGGAAGCAAAACCAAGGTTTTATATATATATATATATATATATATACACACACACATATATATATATATATATATATAATAATAATTGAAAGAGATAATTTCCTTCAAATATTAAATGGTGAAGTTTTAGTTCAATTAACTAAAAATTATTAATTATTTCTGCAAAGACTTTAACGTATAATCCGATCATTAATTATATTTATATATATATATATATATTCTTATTTTTATTTTATAAAGGAAAAGGATAAAATGAAATACCAAGTCCTTAAATCAATGTTTTCTAACCGTGGTGCCAAGAACTGTTAAAAAAAAAAAATAACCAATTCAGAACTGAAAACTTCCTCACCAAATGACAATTTCAAATCAAACAAAAACATTCACAATTTATAATGTCTATAAGCTAAATAGGCTCAGTTTGAAGTTACGTGGTGATCAGGGTGATAAACTACATTCTGAACAGCGGGAGACGCTAAACGAGACATGGCACAGTGCCTCGAGTCAAAACAGGTTAGGAACTACTGCCTCAAATAGTGAGAAACTCGCTAACATAAACCTGATCAGAGCTAACTCAACTTTTTTGCCGACAACTTTAACGTTATGAGGTAACAAAAATGTTACCTCACTTAAAAGAAATTACCCCATCGCATCACAGCTGTGAATTATATCAAACATTTGACCTCACTTGCTTGGTCATTGTCCAGTTGCTTACGCACACGTGTGTGTGTGTGTGTGTGTGTGTGTGTTGTGTTTTGGAGAAAATTGTCTTAAATATGGTAAGTTTTGATAGTAACAAAAACCAAAGAATAACTTTTGGTTCGAGACAAGACCGAGATTCGATACCAGAATATTCATTTAAAATCGGAGAAGTTTTTCCATTATTCTCACTTTTAATGAAGTGCTTTTTCCCCTCTATTTCTTTTCCTCTTTTTCCCGAAAGAGAGGAATGACATAACGGAACGATGTCGATCTGCACAATGTCGACACCAAAATTTTTGAATTTGCAGAATATCGAAATCTCGACTTTATACATGCCAGTTAAATTCATGTTAAGTTAGTTTAGATTAGGTCAGGTTAGGTTCTCTTTGATTAGTTAGGTTACGCTAAGTTAGGTTAGGTTAGTAACTTAGTAATTTTCATTGAAAATCTAAAATGTATTTATGCGTTCGTCACTCTCAGTTGAAAGATTAAATTTTTTACTTTCATTTGAAATCCATACTTGCATAAGGTCGACTTGCATAAGATCGATCTGGAATACGACCGACTTGTGTAAGGTCGAATGTCGACATGAAATTCGATTTTGTCCATGAAATGTCGAGAGGTTATATTTCCAAACTGATTTGTTTGTTAGTGATTAATTACACTTGGGTACAATTCCAAAGTCACTATATATATATATATATATTTTTTTATTTATTTATTTTTTTTTTGCCACACACACACTGATCAAAAACTGCAAGAATGCAATCGCTGAGCCCCTATATTGGATATGGAGACGATCACTAGACACGGAAGAAATACCGGGTATCCTGAAGAGCGCGAACATAGTCCCAATATGTAAAGGAGGAGATCGATCCGAGGCCAAAAACTACGGGCCAGTGTCGCTTACATCTCATCTCACTAAAATATTTAAAAGAATAGTCAGACAGAAAATCTATGACTTTCTGGAAACTCAGAAAAAATTCAATGATAATCAACATGGGTTTCGGTCAGGCAGATCATGCCTATCACAACTAATAGAACACTACAACAACATTATTGATTCACTTGAAAGTAATGAAAACTATGATGAGAATAACAGGAAAAGTAGGGACATGGATATATAATTTCCTTAGTGAGCGGCGGCAAGTCTTTACAGTACAAGGAGTATCTTCATCAGAATCAGAGGTCTTCAGCTCGGTACCACAAGGAACAGTATTAGCTCCACTACTCTTCATAATCATGCTAACTGACATAGATGAAGGCGTTACCAGAGACAGTACAGTAACATCCTTCGCGGATGACACAAAGATCAGTAGAGAAATAAGAAACCGAGAAGATATAGGATCTCTACAAACCGACATGAACAGAACCTACAAATGGACGGAAGACAACAATATGAAGTTTAACACTGAGAAATTTCAACTGTTACGGTACGGAAAAAGAAAAGACCTAAAATCCATGGAATATTATACCCCAAATGGACAGAAAATTCAGAGAAATTCTAGAGCAAAAGATTTAAGGGTTGTAATGATTGATGATGCGAAATTTGAAACACAAAATAAGATAGCAGTAAACAGAACAAAGAATAACGGGGCAGATATTAAGAACCTTTAAACGAAGGGATAGAAATGTAACGATTCCCCTACTGAAAACCCTGATCATACCCAAATTGGAATACTGCTCGGTCCTAACATCCCCATATAAAAAAGAGGACATTAGACAGCTGGAAGGGATTCAGAAAAGCTTCACAGCCAAGATCAAAGGGTGCAAAGAACTAAATTACTGGGAAAGGTTACGCGAACTAGACCTGTATTCACTGGAAAGGAGAAGAGAGAGATACACTAGGAAAATAATGGAGAAACTAGTCCCTAATCTTACTTTGAACCCTATAACTCCCCAAACAACGGTGGAAAGTAGAAAAGGTAGACTGTGTCGTGTTCCCAAATTAAAGGCGAGACAGGGAACATCCTTAACCCTGAAAGAAAATAGTTTTTGTGAGAGGACCAAAAACTGTTTAATCAGCTGCCCAAAGACCTAAGAAACACGAAGGGAGTTGCAGTGGATATCTTCAAAAGAAGATTAGACGCCTAGCTGAGAACAATCCCCAATGAGCCGGGCGTGGAGAGCATAAGAAACCAACTCACTACTTCACCAGGCCAACTCGAGAGGAGGAGCGACAAGCTTGACCTTCGCGAAATGAGGAATCACCGCGCGGAACCTTTGTAAGGTTGTAAGGTAAGGTGTGTATATATATATATATATAATATATATATATATATATATATATATATATATATGTATTTTAGTTATAGGATAGTTATATATCATGCATGGTCACGCACGAGTTTGAATTATGCAAAATTAACTACCAGGATTCGAACCCAGGACTTTTGAGTATTACACCAAAGAGATGTGAATTAAGTGATCCTATTGGCCCGAGTGGAATTAAAACGTAAAACAACTCTTGGTCACAAAAGCATTGTGTTCGCTCGGGTACTGAAATGTGCACTCTGTGTATTAGCTTTAATCTTGTTGTTGTATAGTGGTTAGCGCCCGCGACTCCTGCTCAAGAACTCATATATATATATATATATATATATATATATATATACACACACAGAGTACATTAGGACCCTGCGAAGCTTCGAGATTCGATTTGATTTCGAATCGGGAGAGAGGATTCGATTTGATTCGTTAGCTTGGGCTCCGATTCGATATTTTCGATTCTCCATTAAGTCGAATACTTTATTAAATAAATACTTTTCTTTTTACTTAGATTATAATTCAATCTATACACTGAGACCAATCTCTCGCGCAATAACACTTTTATCATACTTTAATACCATTGTTCCTCCTCATGATCAAATACTTAATACATTTTTTTTAGAAGGATTTACTTTGTCCTTTGTTCTCAACAAGATTTAATTAATTTTATGATTATTACTAACCGTGTGTAGAAACACTAATTTTTATGTGTACAGAGTTGGTTCGATTCGATTTGAATTGTTTGGAATGATTTGATTCGATTCGATTCGAAATATATATATATATATATATATACACACCAACACCCTGGACAAACAGTATTTAGAGATTTAATTTTCAGGTTTAGTTTTCGCCCTTGGCCCCGCCTTCCTGCATAAGAAAAAAAGATGAAGCAAACTGTTTCATCGTCAAATGGAAAGTAAATTAAATAAACGGTAACTGCTAATCCGATAAGTTTCGACCAAAATAAAATGAGATTACCTTTTTACTTCTCTTATTTCTATTTGGAAAAAAGGAGATCATTTTGAAAATGAGAATTGTGTGTCTCGAAATCTATTTCCGAGTTGAGATTGTCCCTCGAGGTCTTTTCTGACATCGGCACAAAAAAAAAAAAAAAAAAATCCGTTTCAATAACCCAAATTAGGTATATTTACCCAGATAATAAGCTAATGCAAGTTTGTGATTCAACCAATTATAGTTTTTTTGGGGGGTGGGGTGGGGGGTGGGGGGGTCGAAATTCATTCTGTATTTTCGATAAAATTTTGAAGTTCTTTTTCAAGTCCGCGAGTGTTTAACGTTACTGATTTTATTGATATATTTATATATTTAAAAAAAAAGCTCTAGGACTCAATGAGAATAATGTACCGTTTCGGGAAAAAAGTTCGTTCAGAGCCGCAAGATTTCCAAAAGCAAAAATATAACTAATTATTAATATTGCGTTTTTCTTTGCATATTTTAGTCATTTTGTAACAGAAATAAAATTCCAAAAGTAAACCTCAGTCGTTAATGATAACTCATTTTTTTTGTTCTTTAGAAATATTTTGTTTTGGCGAAACTGCACATACTAGATACAGTATGTCAGTTCAGTATGTAATCTCTTTGATAGATAAGAGACGCTTACTGTGTTCATGCAGAGCCGAGATTAAAACTAAAAACTATATAAACAATACGATTAGACTAGACTAGACTAGGTCTAAGACTAGAATTCGCGGGTGATAAGGTAGTAAAAGTCAATAAGACCACGTATGTTTATGATAGAACTCTCCGACAACAATTTGTTAGTTTATTTAACAAATATTTTACGGACTGTCTTGTTTCACCATTCACACTGCAATTTCGGAAAAAAGTTCGCCTACAAACCAAATTTCTAAAGACAAGAAAAAATTACTAATTAGTAGTACGGTATTCAATTTTCCTTTAAATATTTGATTATTTTTTACATTTACATTAAGCAGTAATTACAACTACGATGAGGTGTATTGCTAAATATATGCATATACAGGTTGGCGCAAAAGTCAGGAGTCAAAGGAGCCAGGGAGAATAGCTCTTATCCTTTCTATGGCTGCCACTATTTTTAAATAAAAACTACTCTTTTAGTTAAAAAATGTATAATTTATAATTTTTTAGTTAAAAAATTGGGACTAGTATGTTTCATGGACTGCTCTCGATTTTCCTACAAAATTGCAAACAAAGGCAGTCGATGACCCTGATTTTGTTTTTGCAATCGGTTTTTTGGAGAAACCTAACCTGACCTAACCTAACCTAGAAAAATGTATTTTTGACTAAAAAAGTGCATAACTTTAACATGTTATTACAACTTAACATGTTATTACATTATCATTTCTATAATTTAGGTCTCGGGGGTACGGGGGCTGATCACGCATCACGAATTCATCGGTATAGGGTTCACTTTGTGATGCGTGATCTTTACGGGGGCGCCCCGTACCACCGAGACCTAAATTATACAAATGATAATGTAATAACATGTTAAGTTATGCACTTTTTTAGTCAAAAATACATTTTTCTAGTATACATTTTTCTAGGTTAGGTTAGGTCAGGTTTCTCAAAAACCGATTGCAGAAACAAAATCAGGGTCATCGACTGCCCTTGTTTGCAACTTTGTAGGAAAATCGAGAGCAGTCCATGAAACATACTAGGTCCAAAAAATTTATAATTTATAATTCTTTAGTTAAAAAATTTATAATTTATAATTCTTTAGTTAAAAAATTTATAATTTATAATTCCTTAGTTAAAAAATTTATAATTTATAATTATTTAGTTAAAAAATTTATAATTATAATTCTTTAGTTAAAAAATATATAATTTATGAAATAATGACCGTTTGACTCCTGACTTTTGCGCCACCCTGTATATATATATATATATTACTTCAAATCTAAACGCCTTTAAATCCTCTTCCTGTTAATGAGTTTCGGATTAAAAGAATTTTAGTAAATTTTCTTTTCAGCGAATTCTCTGCAAATACTTTTTTCGTTAGTAAAACTGCCAAACGTAAGATACTGTACGTCACTTTCTCTAAAAACAAGGACCTGCCAAAATTCCTATATTCCTGCGCGCGCATGTACGTGTATGTGTGCATGTAACTGCGCGTATACACCCGTTTGATTCACTGGTTATTTTCGCTATATGCCAAATTTGGACCAAAATATCGCAATAAGGTAAGCCTATTTACGAGTAAATTCCAAAAAACATCAAATTTTTTGGGGACAAATTGGTCGCAGCGAACATTCAAAAATATTTATATAACAGCGTGAAAAAGGGTCGGTCGGAGGTGGACCAATTCAGTTCATAATGTAAGTCCACTTAAATTATATGATTAATAAAGTGGAAAAATCGTACGGTGTGGTGTGTGTGTTTATAGTTAATGGTCTAATTTTACAAAGACACCGGTTCCAATTTTAATGAAAATTTTTACTTTTTAATCTTTCAACCTTTCAAATGTTCCGTACTGCGATGATTCCTCATTTCACGAAAGTCAAAATCTTTAGAAAATAAATTAAATAAGACAAGTTTGAACAATCAGATTTCAATTTTTTTGCACCCAAATCATGTTTTGTCCAATAACTTAATGGATTGCTCTAAAATAATAAAGGAATAGAAAATTTTAATTTTAATTTTGGATTTAAAAGTCTCAAATTTATTACGTTGAATTAATTACCCCCCGCCCCCCGGCCATCCTTTTAATTCAACTATAGGAGCCACCCATCATACTCGACGGAGATTATCTTCTATCGTAATAAGCTTCCGAGTTATTTACGCTTACCAAATGATAGATGAAACCTATAAAAATGGAATCATAGTGCCTGTGCGGTTCAACTCCCCTCTTTGTCGGCCCCACACCCACCCACCTATTCCCCAACTCCCACTTTTTATCATAAAACAGCAATAAAAGAGTAAAACAAAGTAAAAATGGTGGAAGGTCGCGTAGTATTTTCAGTTAAACAAACTGACTTCATAAACCAAATTGAAATTTACATACACAGGAATCTGTTTTTAGCTTTATGGCTGTTTTACACAGCGTTTGGCCCCAAATAAATTTCGGACACTACGCCAACGTCGGGAAGAGTGGTCGGTTTTTTGGGTGTGTGTGTGTGTATATATAAATAAATAAATATATATATATATATATATATATAATATATATATATATATATATCCTTGTGTACTGTATAACTTTGTATATAGTACAAAGTTTATTTTATATACACTATAGGCTGTGTATAACGTTATACACTATTTCTAATTTTGTATATCTTTATATACGCCTCTGTATAATTTTGTGTACCTTTCCTTACCTCTGTATATAATTTTGCATAGAGTTCGGAAAAGTTCGCCAAGAAACCTGTAATTTCTTAAAAGTATAAAAGAATACTAATTAGTGTGCTTTTATTTTATATTATTTTTTAGAACAGTTTTAAAAATTTTTAAAAAAAAATTACTTAATTTTTTATGCTTTTCAGAAAATTGTTTGTAGGT